>JAVTVY010023760.1:0-92955 GCA_036873755.1 Hanleya hanleyi | reverse complement strand
AGTCATTCAATTGTGTTGAGCTGCACAGATGTATTTACGAATTAATCATTTCTTGCCAAAAATGAGAAAGGATCTTGTTTACGATGTAGCACTTGTCTTTAACAAAATTGTGTTATTGCTAAGATGTTGACCAAACATGAGCAGTGTGACTAACGTCACAGGACCTACGAAGTAGGGTAGGCATTAGGACTCCAACGCGAACTGAACTCTTGGAAATCCCCACTCCCAGTTGAAATCCTTCCTATATTAAGATGGGCACTGCCCAAGTCAGAATCACCAGTGATTTTCATCAAAAATCACTAGAAATTTTCATCAAAAGTAGGTCAGCTCAGAACTTGTTGGCAACAGTCCCCTAATGCACCTTCATGCCGAAAATCAAGGTCATTTCACACTAGTTTTGTTGGTGAGAACGCAAGGGGTGTCTATATCTGATGCTTCTGTTTTGTGCCAAATTGTGCAGAATTATTTTACTGGTTTACTGTTGATGTTCTAAGTCTAAGTGTGTGACTACATGAGCAGTGTGACTAACGTCACAGGACCTACGAAGTACAGTAGGCATTAGGACTCGAACGCGAACTGAACTCTTGGAAATCCCCACCCCCAGTTGAAATCCTGCCTATATTAAGATGGGCACCGCCCAAGTCAGAATCGCCAGTGATTTTCATCAAAAATCACCAGAAATTTTCATCAAAAGTAGGTCAGCTCAGAACTTGTTGGTAACAGTCTCCTAATGGGTCTTCATTCCAAAAATAAATAACGATCGCCGATTTAATTTTACAATTTTTTAATTAAAGGAAACAGATTGAATAACGATCGCCGATTTAATTTTACAATTTTTTAATTAAAGGAAACAGATTGAATAATATAGGTTCAGTAGATTTCAAGCTTTACGTGTGAAAATACATTTACATCTCTTTAATGGTTTTCAGTGCCCTTGTCCAGGATCAAAACAACTTTTTGAATCACATTATTTCCCAACAATACAACAAATTTTTATATATAGTACTATGGTAGAAAGGTAGCATTTATGTAGTTTACGGTAATTCAACTCAAGACCAACACCTTCTATGCACAAGATAATAATGATTCTGTGTCATTCTCCTGAGCATAACCGGTACAAAGACGAATAAATAGCGTCTCTACATCACGTTGTTATCTAGATATATGAGACAACACATTTTGGGTATCGGCAATCTGATGAATGTACTATTCCGGTTTTCTTGTTTCACATTATATTCTATAGCGGTTGATCGGTGATTTTCTTCATTGATAAACGTTAAACCACCTCAGCTTCGTTGTGTGAATCGGAATTGCATTGCTGTGACACACCAACACACTCCGTGGCAGTGATTCTGTGTCCCCTAAGCAAGGAATCAAAATGGATCAAGATTTGAAATGACAAGAGAAATTTAGACATATTTTGTTTACACATGTAATTTTTGTTCAAATTATATCCAAGTGTGATATATAGTCAATATTCAAGAGGTACAAAAAAACCCAAAGTATGTCCTCATATTTTCACATCCATGCCAAGAAATACTGCATTGAAAAGGGTCCATTTAGCCTACCCTGTTTTATCGCTCTAATCAGCAAATGGCGGGGTCATATTTCTGCTGTCAAAATTGTATTTCCCTCCAAAGTCTTAACCCTTGAATCAAAGTCACACACTCTCTGATGCAAAGTAATGATTGTCCTAACTATCCGATTAGCACATTATGAACATGTCTTTGGTCATAGTGTACATATCATAACTCACATCAATGTTTTCTGCTATATTATTTCAATGATATGGTTTAACAATTTAAGTTATGCAAACAGCGCTGATTGTTTGAGGGTATATGCAGTAGGCCTATGCTGTCGGGCAATTGTGGAATTGTCCCAGATGCACGTTAAGATTAACCTCAGTAATAGGGCCATGTGGCATACAGTGGAATGTGGATCAATGACAGGGTATTTTTAGCCGGACAGGACTCGGTGGTGGTAACTGATACTCATTAAATGCGATAAAACGCTGGAGCAAAACGGACCACAGTTTTCTTGGCATGATGATCAAAGTTACTTTATCTAGTTAAATTCTAAATTAAGACCCTTTAAACAGCCGTCATGGCTTTGTTTCACCCTCAGTAAACTTTTATCATTGTTGCTCATACAGACTAATCTGAAGGATGATACCACATCTTTCTTTCTTCTGCTGGGTTATTGCACCAGGCTGACTTAATTGGTTGATGTAGGATATTTCACCATCAGTGGGTAATTTGACCTGAATTTGAAGCCTGATGTGGTCAATGATGAAATGTTTGGATGTGAAATAGGATACCCGGTACACGTTAAAGGCTACAGTTTACATATATCTATAACAATATACTGAAGTGTTAATTATAAATCTAATTTTAATCAGAATTATTTCAGATCAGAACTTGCTGGTAACAATGCCCTAATGCACGTTCATGCCAAAAATCAAGGTTCTAATGTCAACGGTTCTCCTTATTTTGCCGACGAAAGGATTCGAATGGACTGACTCACTGACTCATTACCGGACAATTTGCGATCTGTAGCCTACTTCGTAGGAATACAGAAAAAAATTGTCAGCATTGGACACCAATGAGTACATGTACAGCATTGCATAGTATTAGATATGCATTCATTAGAACAGAGCATCTAATCACTCTGTCATACTGTATCCAGAGTCTAACTGAGCAGTCAACTTTGTTCCTGTATAGTATTAGATATGCATTCATTAGAATAGAGCATCTAATCCCTGTCATACTGTATCCAGAGTCTAACTGAGCAGTCAACTTTGTTCCTGTATAGTATTAGATATGCATTCATTAGAACAGAGCATCTAATCGCTCTGCCATACTGTATCCAGAGTCTAACTGAGCAGTCAACTTTGTTCCTGTATAGTATTAGCTATGCATTCATTAGAACAGAGCATCTAATCCCTCTGCCATACTGTATCCAGAGTCTAACTGAGCAGTCAACTTTGTTCCTGTATAGTATTAGATGCATTCATTAGAACAGAGCATCTAATCCCTCTGCCATACTGTATCCAGAGTCTAACTGAGCAGTCAACTTTGTTCCTGTATAGTATTAGATGCATTCATTAGAACAGAGCATCTAATCCCTCTGCCATACTGTATCCAGAGTCTAACTGAGCAGTCAACTTTGTTCCTGTATAGTATTAGATGCATTCATTAGAACAGAGCATCTAATCCCTCTGCCATACTGTATCCAGAGTCTAACTGAGCAGTCAACTTTGTTCCTGTATAGTATTAGATGCATTCATTAGAACAGAGCATCTAATCCCTCTGCCATACTGTATCCAGAGTCTAACTGAGCAGTCAACTTTGTTCCTGTATAGTATTAGATGCATTCATTAGAACAGAGCATCTAATCCCTCTGCCATACTGTATCCAGAGTCTAACTGAGCAGTCAACTTTGTTCCTGTATAGTATTAGATGCATTCATTAGAACAGAGCATCTAATCCCTCTGCCATACTGTATCCAGAGTCTAACTGAGCAGTCAACTTTGTTCCTGTATAGTATTAGATGCATTCATTAGAACAGAGCATCTAATCCCTCTGCCATACTGTATCCAGAGTCTAACTGAGCAGTCAACTTTGTTCCTGTATAGTATTAGCTATGCATTCATTAGAACAGAGCATCTAATCCCTCTGCCATACTGTATCCAGAGTCTAACTGAGCAGTCAACTTTGTTCCTGTATAGTATTAGATATGCATTCATTAGAACAGAGCATCTAATCCCTCTGTCATACTGTATCCAGAGTCTAACTGAGCAGTCAACTTTGTTCCTGTATAGTATTAGCTATGCATTCATTAGAACAGAGCATCTAATCCCTCTGCCATACTGTATCCAGAGTCTAACTGAGCAGTCAACTTTGTTCCTGTATAGTATTAGATATGCATTCATTAGAATAGAGCATCTAATCCCTCTGTCATACTGTATCCAGAGTCTAACTGAGCAGTCAACTTTGTTCCTGTATAGTATTAGATATGCATTCATTAGAATAGAGCATCTAATCCCTCTGCCATACTGTATCCAGAGTCTAACTGAGCAGTCAACTTTGTTCCTGTATAGTATTAGATATGCATTCATTAGAATAGAGCATCTAATCCCTCTGCCATACTGTATCCAGAGTCTAAACTGAGCAGTCAAGTTTGTCCCTGTAACATCTGGTACAAGACCACATGTATATTGTGGATCAATAGGCCTTGGCTTCACTCAAGTTGGATATAACACAATGCATGTTAAGTTCATTCACCTTCAGGGCCAACTTCAGGGTATGTCACCTGAACACTTTATTATATTCTGCTCCACCACTGAGACCAGGGGGTCAGGAGAACTGTTCAGTTAAGAAATAATGTTTTCATAGGCGTGCTAAATGGTTATCTTATGCACGGTTAGTGTGGGAAAGTTTACATTTTAGGGCAAGGGCGAAGCCCGCGCCCTAAAATTTATAAACTTACGCACTAAAATATAAACATTCACACACTAACAATGCGTAAAATAACCATTTAGCATACCTATGAAAACATTATTTCTATTCTATTGCACTACTCAAATTGATTATCAACAAAGATTATAATGAAAGGTTGAAAACATATTTTAAACTTTGACAAACTTTCTCCCCTTTTTTGAAAAAAAAACTTGTCCACTGATGTTGGGACAATGCTTGGTTGGCATCGTGCCAATGTCAGTGGACGAGTTTATGTGATCTCTCAAATGGGGAACGATTTTGTCAGCTGAGACAGCTGTTGGGAAATTATGTGGATATATGCCTATTTTTGTCACTTTGTTAATCAATTTCACAATGGAAACAACAAGTTAAGCTTGAGAAAGAAATTTCATCTTGTAATTTATTTGTTTGTTTTATTCGATTGTTACTTGTATGAAAGCAGACGTCCCTCTCCTCACCCGACTTGTAAAATGGTATCTCCTAATGAACACCTGCACATGACACCTGTACATTTCACATAACCATGCTAAAACATGTAATAATTGCAGGGTTAGCAATTGTGTTATTGACATGAGTGTTACAGAATAAAGGACAATGAACAATCTTACATGTATTGTTGGCCAGTTACATAATGGCAGTCAACTTGATCATCAGGTTTCATTACTCCCAAGAATATTCAATCAATTTTTTGTTTCAATTAAACATTATTAAATTCTTTTAATCTAGTTTTCTTGACAATATCTATTATCCTTTGGAACATAGTTTCAAAAAGTGAGAAATGAAATGATGCATTCTTTTTATACGGCCACTGGGAGACGAGTTATAATGTCATCGTGAGTTCACTTCTGTCTGTGAACATTTGTAAGCTGTGCGATATCTCCAGTGCCACATCATGGATTGATACTAAACTATATTAGTATACCTTATGCATGGGGCAAGAGGAGCCCTATAACTTTTGAGGTCAAGGTCAAGGTCACTGTGGTAGAAAATTATTGAAAATTAGTATGTTTATGCTAGAAGTCGAGATTGTGGAGGCAGAGTTTTACCCTTGGCCAAATGGTAAACGCGCATCTGTCTGTCTGTCCATCCTGGTTCTTAACAAAATATCTCTTGAAGAATTATTGTCAGGCTTTCCAAATCCATTTAAATATATTGATGATGAGTCGGAAGCCTATGAAACTTCAAAGACGACTAACCTTGACCTAGATTCAATGGTCAAATTGTGGTATTTGTACCGTAATATATTTTGAATGATCACATTTACAATGTAAGCTCTCCGAATTCATATTACACTATACACATGTACATACACAACTGGCGATGGACTAGAAAACTTTCCAATTTGACTGACCTTGACCTATTTTATCAAGGTCAAATTCTAGTTCTTGGGATCATGGCTAGGATCTCCAACTGTGACTTTATTTTTGGTTTGTGCAGCTGAAAAAATGTGTATACAGAATGAAGATTAGAAACTGATGAGTGATAGTGACAATACAGGGTGCGAAATAGCCGGTTGCCTGGGGCAACCTAAATTTCCTTTGGGCAACCAAATTCTGTCCAAATTGTAATGCATTTGGATGTGTTGGTTGCCCGTGCTTGCCAATGGGCAACTAGAATTTGTTTGTCTATTTCATACCCTGCAATAGTTTCTAATCTTCTTTCTCCTTCAATGACAATTTTTCTAAATTTCACATTTTATATTTTAAAAAATATACATAAATAGATAAATCTATTTTACACATATTAAATGTTTTAAACAGAAAATGGCTATTAATTACATGTAATATCTAGAAAATAAAATAAAATAGGGAATACATGTAGTAAATGTTGATGAAAATACATGACAAGAGATGTGGCGTGACTGCCTCATAACATAATTATTGGAAAGACAAATTTTTGGGGCCTTGTGCATGAAAAGGAAAAACCCTGACAGAACACAGATACTATAAACATGTTCCATGTAAGTTTTAGAGTTTTCATCAAACTTTAACTGAGATATAAACCGGACAAGAAATTGTTACTGGACAGAATAAAGGGACACAACTCTGTGAAAAATCATGGAAATGCGTAAATAACCTGACAGTGCATATCTGCAAGATACTAAGCATCTTCTATGTCAGTTTCAAAGTTGTCCATCTAATAATAACCGAGACATGGACTGGACAAGAAATTGTTGATGGATGGACAATGTACGAGCATTCGACCGGACATCCATGCCGATTAGTAGACCACACAGCCTGATGGGCTAAGGGATAAAAACTCTTTTTCCATTACACTTTTTTCACCAACCCATATTAAAGTTGATTATGCATTTTTACATCATGTGAAAACATGAGATTGATCTAATCAAAACCCCTCGGCTTTCCCCAAGTGATTGTGACTCATGTGTAGTGTGAATTGGGGAAGAGATAGTTCTATGTGGGATGATTAAGATATACCGGTAGTTGGTTACATTCAGGCATATAGGACAGAAATAGAAATTAATATATCAGTAAAGGGGCATAACTCTGTAAAGTATGAGCCACTTTCGATAGGCGTCTGACTTAGCACTACTGTAAAATAAGAACCGAGACGAATAAGCTGTACTGAACATAGATCTGCAGATATAACTTGTACATTCAACTACAGATAACAAAATCGAAGATTATTACATCCGAAAGGGGCATAACTCCATAAGCCGAGGCGAGTAATCCTTTGTTGGCTTGTAGAATACAACAATATAAATAAGTTTCCAAAATATAGTAGCTATACCAAACACAGTTCTGCAGATATAGTTGGTTATATTCAGGCATATAGGACAGAAATAAAAATTAATATATCTGTAAAGGGGCAGAACTCTGTAAAATATGGGCCGAGGGAAGCCACTTTCAATAGGCGTCTGACTTAGCACTAGATAAATAAGTGTTGAAAATTTGATGGTTGTATCTCAAGCGGTTTTGCCTAAGATGCGTTAACGGACGGACGGACATGGCAACGACAATACCCCGAGGCCAAAATGGCCGAGGGGTAAAAACTAATGCATTGTATATTTGAGTGAATGCAAATATGTAGTAAAACACTGTAAAAATGTCATGAATTACTTGTACTTTAAAGTTCAGCTGTCCGAAATATGATATTGGGTCAATAAATAAAGTATAAAAGTAATACTAACAATCCAGACCCCAATAGTGAACAATGCATCTAAAAATGTCAGAAAAGGAAAAGTACATGTACCAGTAAATCTGAATCATACAGGCACATAACATTATATTACAATCATAGATCTTGCAATCCGACAAGTGAAAACTAATAGAAATCCAATGTTTTCATGGTGTCACTTGACCCAATATCAACCCAAATGTTGACCCATTTTAGTTCTGTTAGAGGGTCTGATTTAGACTTATTAAAAAAATTGGACCCCGTTTGCCATGTTGAGTATGACAAGGCAGAGTGTGACACATAAGTGAAAAAGACTGCCGTCATTCTCAACTGAGAGTAGTCATGCCTCGGCTCCGTGATACTGATAGTCAGATCAAGACTCTCACATAAGTGGGAGCCATGTCACTTTTTTCAGAGGAAGACTCACTGACACTCTTACATCAGATCCGAGGACTGTTTTCCGTCCACTGCCAAGTCAACATCCAATTAAAAATCTGAAACATTTCGATGAAATCTGGGAAATAATATGCCCCATTATGATTTGGTGGAGCAAACTTTCTTCATTTGAAGGAATAGAAGCCAATAATAAAGAAAAGCTACCAGCAAATTTTAAATATATACGGAGTATCATATTGTGTATATCTTACACGGACAATCTCTCTACACGACGTTACAAAATCAAAAGGATGATTAGAGGTGAAGGTGACGGTACATGCGTCACACAATTGATGATAATATGTAAGACTGAAAAAGTCGGGTCCGAGCCGACTGTCTTGCGGTAAGGGTGGGCCCGGTGTTCTTTATGGATTCTGAATCATCGATACCCCAAACCCCAATGAAAAACACAAACAACCAAAATGTAAGTGTGTATCGACAGGAAACTTGATTTATTGACTGGGATCTTTGTTGACCTGTATAAAACAATGTGTGGCCACTTGAAATTCCAAGACCAAAGTGTACCGACAGGCGTTCGTCTGCTCGCTCAAAGAGCCCGCATCTAATTAACCAATTTGATTGGTCAATTGACCATTAGGTACCAGAGGGGTCGGCAGAATGGGACAGATCTCCATACTTTTGAAATTCGACCACAATGAAAATTGGCCGAATGCCAGAAAAATATGACAGACTTTCTGTCAAACTGAATTTTGAACTGTATAGCAGGAAGACCTTCCAATTAAATTAATATAGCATTGGATTCCTTTGTAGTGAAAACTGGTAGCCCAAACTAGAAAAGATATTAATGACTACATGTACCAGTCCCATATATAATATAGTAGCAACCCTAGGCTAAACCTATGGTGGTTACAATAGGTCATGCATTTCTTCTTGTTTTCAAGTGCAGCATGATTTGAACCAGACGTCAATATAGCTTCACCCGACACTTACTGCATTCATCATCAATGAAGAAATGAATTCTCCTCAGATCTCACGGGCTGCAATTGTTTCCAAGATATAGTAGCTATATCAAACATAGTTCTGCAGATATAGTTGGTTACATTCAAGCATATATCACAGAAATAAAAATTAATATATCTGTAAAGGGGCATAACTCTGTAAAATATGGGCCGAGGGGAGCCACTTTTGATAGGTGTCTGAATAGCACTAGATAAATAAGTGTTCAAAATTTGGTGGTTGTGTCTCAAGCAGTTTTGCCTAGAATGTGGTAATGGATGGTTGGACGTACATGGTGACGACAATAGGCTGTAGCCAAAATGGCCGAGGTGTAAAAATCAAACATTTATGGATATGTGGAATTCTCTTGTACATATGTGAAAAAAAATTCAACATATGTGGGATAACCAATTAAATACTGAAACGGCTTGCCATAATGCCAAAATTCTTTTAGAATTGTCAAATCTGTGTCCCAAATATAGGCCTATATGATCCGAGAGGGATAGGCCTAGGGGCCTAGGCTATGGTACTGTTTCCGATAGTGGTAATTTTAATCTCGGGTTTTTGCACCATATGATCTGCAACTGACTTGGTCCCTGTAACATCGCCGTACTCAGGCGATTGTTGGTCAAACTCAGCTATGACATAATGCCCGTGCTGATCTGGACACCGGCCATGCACAAGTAGGGTTGAGAAGATGAAATTTTTTTTTGGTCGTAACAAATAAATAAAGGTACTCACGTAAACAGGGAAGCCAGGAGAGCATGATAACATTTACCATTCAAGTGTACAACAAGCCAAATGATCACAACTGGTAAAAGAGGGTCCACATTCACAGAGCTTAAAACGTGAAATCGCCATCAAAAGTGTAAAGCGGAAGTTACGTGTTCAAAGAGAACTTCAAAGCAAGAGAAATAACTCTGCTACCTGTTCAGGTGAAAACAATTGGAGGGTCGGGTAGCTGACGTAAGAAAATTATATTGTGTGTGTTGACTCCGCGTACTGTGTAACACAGGCGAGTCCCACCCGTCGAGCGCCTCACTGTTTTCTTTCGCGGGAAAGTGGAAGAGCGGGTCTATAAAATGTTTCAAGGATTACAGACGATTTACAGGGTTTTAGAAAGAAAGATTTGTACAGTTGTTCATCGATTTAATATCAGTCCTGATGATATTGCTCAATTCAGGGCGCTCGAAAGCCCTTTGACGAAAAATATGATTGCGTTTCCTTTGCGTTTTGGTTCAAGGCTAATGGTGCCAGATTTTTCAACTCGTTCCATTCATTTGTGTTGTTCGGAGACCTCGTGGACCCGGTGGACCTGGTCAAACAGGTTTTGTCAAAGGTCAAATCATTGGTCATCGGATCGCTGACGTAACATTTCCGGATTACAATTTATCAGGTTGCGCAAGAATCGGCGCCCAGACACAGTCTTCACAATCCTAGCACAAGTTCTATCTGTTGTTGTTGTTGTTGTTGTTGTTGCGACTTCATAAACAAGTTTTCAAGAGATCTGGTTGACTGTGTTGTACTTTTCCCCCTTCAGTGATGTTGACATGCGCCAGGGTTCTTCGTAGCTCAATATTTTGCAACACTTAAGTTTTTCAAAACCTAAATAAACTATTTCCATCAAAACTTTTCCACTCACCTGTCTTGATTTCGCCGCCTTCCTACGGCTTTGTGTAGTAACAGCGTGACGTCACTCAAACCGCGAAGAGCATTTTTTGATGACGTTTTCAACAGCTGGGAGAGATTCCCGTCAACATCAATCAAGCGCGTTTGACCTTTGTTTGTACTTATGATCTGCCGCCGAACAGGTGGTTTATACAATTGGCTGTCATGTCATAAACTCAGGAGAACAGTGGATTTCTTACAACTGGAGAGAAATGCACATGATCTGCTGCTACTGCGATTTGCGGCAACTGCGAACACAGTGAGTAAACTGACGAGGGCGAAAAGTGGACCATCTCTCGGTCTCAGACCTCTGTATAAACGTCATCTTCCGTCAATTTTTTTTCCTTCTTCAAAATTACTGGCCTGTTTATAATTTCTAACTGCAGTCAGTTTATTGTTGTTGTTTCGACCAGGCACTTTCATCTCACTTTCAACAGACAGAGCCTGAGGCAGGAGAATTTCAATTTGTCAACTTTATGCTAAGTTGTGGTTTTACTTAATTGGTTGGCCTGAAGGCATCCTTGTCCTGTGGTATTCTATAAGTAGGAAAAGCTTGAACAGTTGCCACTTTGCCAGTCCGAGCTGTCAGATATAAAACCGTCCAGAGCAGTGGATAACAGTCAGAAGTCAGCTGTGTAATTTCTCACCAAAATTATCTGTTTGCAAGTGGCATCGTAATAACAGAACAGTATAGTACTTGTACATGTATAGCTGTTCTTGCTAGGTGTACATACAAACTGATTGTACTGTACAGTCCAGCATTCATGAGGAAAGAGAAGATGTAATGTATTTCAATGTTGCTCAATTTTCATCTTTCTTAAAAACTGATTTTTACAGTGAACAAGTGAGACAGCGAGAGTTGCAGTGAGAAACTGGCACGATGAAGTTTGCTGAACACTTAGGGGCGCATATCACGCCGGAATGGCGAAAACAGTACATACTGTATGAGGTAAGATTTGGGTTTGAGGTAGTTTTAGTGGTATCTTGGCATTTTAGTGTTATCTTAGATACATTTTACATGTATCTGCAAGATGCAAGTCACATGTACAATAAGTCATGTGAGGTCAGGGTTAGCGACTGACATGAGAGTTCTCACCAGGACTAGGGGTGTAAAATATTACCACTGAGCCCTCTTTACATCCCCTGTATCATTAACATTGTCTTTGCTTAACCAGTCAGGATATGGCCATTAACTTCGACCCACTTGTCATGCTTATATAACTTCTGGAACATACGACTAAATGAAATTAAAATTCTAGCTTAACAGGCACTGGCGTGTCAATCCTTTTTATGACCCACAGGAAAAAAAAAATTAGATACATTTCTCTCTCAGTGTTGGAGTGACTGAGTTGCTTGATGTCTGATTTCATTTGCAGGGAATAGTGTTGTTGAAGACTGACTCTTCGTCAAGTGATCCAAAGAATAGTGTTCGTTCCATGCAAATTGTATAAATATTTAGTCTGTGCAAAAGAAAAAATAAAATGAAAAGATTTTGAAAAGGCCTCCCTCCCTTATCATATTTGAGAACAAGTGACTGTCAAGCTAGAGGTTAATTCATTCTGCATAATGGAAATCATCCAGTTTCATATGTTATTCATTGCCATGAACAGAGCCGCATAACAGATGGCCGCTCGCCTGAGCAACTGGGGGAAAGCTCCTAGATACCGTTTACATGGAGAAATATGGGAAAATCTTCAAAAAATGGAACCACGATTTCCCACGCTCTAATTTTCACATTTTTTCTGGGAGGTAGATTAAAGTGCCAAACAAATTCAGCTCTCTGACGATCCATTGTGATCAGTGTCTGTAGAGCCTAATTTTCAAAATTTGAAATTCAAATTGTTTTGTACATGTAGTTTTGGTTAGGTTTTTGTAGGGTTAGGGTTTTGCTAGGGTGTGTTCGTTTGGGTCATCATCGCCGTGTGACCAATAAGGTTAGGAGCGATGTTGAACTTCAAACAACCAACCAACATATTTTTTTGACATCTGTAAAATCTTTAATATCTCAAAGTTTCATGAAATTTGTCCCTTGAAATTTATTTTATTGCCTATAAACTATATTCGTCTCATATAAACTTGGTTAAAGATAAAATTCACCACCTTCTTTTGCTCAGAGCCCACTTTGCTTCATCCTCGCAAGCCAGTGTATCGATCGATCTGTTAGGATGGATACACTGGCTTGGTTTGTAACCCTTAACAGTTCGGAATATAAATAGCTCGAGAGGTTTTCTCTGGATCAAACCAACCAGTAAGCGTGCTAATCCAGCTCATTAAGTCAATCCGCTGCAAGGTTTGAGGTGTGACTTTCATCGCTGGCCAAACTAATTTGATGTCAGGCCGAAATCGACATCTGGATTCAAAGCATAAACCACAGGCTTGGGATACTGACATTCATAACAACTGTGGGGGATGAAATGTACTCTCAGAGGATTTAGGATTTTACGTGCACTTTTAAAGATGACTTTGCTTAGGGTCCATCTTACTCAAGATGAATATTAGTATTCATATGTTTATACTAATACTATTTTTTGATACATTTTTTGAGATGGTCATTGTCTATTTCCCTTTGCATAAGTATGGCCTACTGTGCTCCGAATAAACTGTAAATATTGATATTTTCTTGCCACAGGCCATGAAAGAGATGTTGTATGATGCAACAGAGTTGGCCCCATCACCTGAAGGTAAGTACCTTACATGATCTACCATACCCACACATCAGTAAAACTGTCGCTACATGTGATAGTTAGACAGTCTCTGCATATGCAAAATTAGTGCCCCAGGCCAATATGGGATGCTCCAGTATACTGAGTTATTGCCCTGATCTTGGATGCTCCAGTACACAGAGTTATTGACGTAATATTGGATGTTTCAGTATACAGAGTTATTGCTCTAATATTGGATGCACGAGTATACACAGTTAGCATGGGATGCTTCAGTCTACAGAGTTATTGCCCCAATATGGGATGCTCCAGTATACAGAGTTAGAGCTCTAATATGGGATGCTCCAGTATACCATGTATACAGAGTTATTGCCCAATACGGGATGTGCCAGTATTCAGAGTTAGCGCCCTATTATGGGATGCTCTAGTATACTGAGTTTTGCCCTAAAATGGGATGCTCCAGTATAAGCTTACAGACTTAGTGCCCCGATATGGGATGCTCCAGACGATTCGGAAAACTCACCTCGGCAAAAATAATGTCATATTAAAAAAATTCCTATTTAACACCATGTCAAACATTGCTGAGGTGAACTGCTTAAAGGTGAACTGCAAAGCTTTTAATTTTATCTAAATTGTTGCTTATATAGATCTTGTCTAATGTGACATAACTTTTATACGTTTTTGGGGCAAATATAGTTCGCAAAATTGTACTAATAACAATATTTAAGTTATCCTGTTATAAATCCGTCTTGAAAACTTGCATCGCTTGTCTCTCTTGGTTTGTAGAACGTTATGACGTTATAGTGGTCCCCTTCATTCAAGTTTTATTCAAATGTGACGTCATGCTACGTCGGATGAATGAACGAGGGCCACTATAACGTCATGATGTTCCAAAAACAACGGGAGGCAAGCGATGACATTTTTAAAAGTTCTGGCTCTCGGTATAAGTTTTGACTTCTCATATACCCAAAATAAAACAATAACCCACAGAACTATTACCACACATAATTCTAACAACTATAGAAGTTCTTGTTTTAGGACATTTTAACAGAACATTGGAAAGCTTTTCAGTTCACCTTTAAGCGACGGCATTTACCTCGGCAATTGCCGATTGCCGAGGTGAATTGTGTGGGCTGGTATACATAGTTGATGCTCCAGTATGGGATGCTCCAGTATACGGAGTTATTGCCCTAATATGGGATGCTCCAGTATACAGAGTTATTGCCCCAATATGGGATGTGCCAGTATACAGAGTTATTGCCCTACTATGGGATGCTCCAGTATACAGAGTTAGAGCCCTATTATGGGATGCTCCAGTAGACAGAGGTATTGCCATAAAGTGGGATGCTCCATTATAAGCTTACAGAGTTAGTGCCCTTAATACGGGATGCTCCAGTATACAGACTTGTTGCCCCAATATGGGATGTGCCAGTATACAGAGTTAGAGCCCTACATGTAATACATGATGCTAGTATAGAGAGTTATTGCACCAATATAGGATGCTCCAGTATACAGAGTTAGTGCCCTAATATGAGATGTGCCAGTATACTGAGTTATTGCCGTAATATGGGATGCTCGAGTAGACAGAGTAAGAGTTATTGTCCCAATATGGGATGCTCCAGTATACAGAGTTAGTGCCCCAATATGGGATGATCCAGTATACAGTTCGGTCCCCCAGGTCATCAATCCATTGTATGATTACCAGGTCAAGCAAATGTTTCATTGGATGACACTGTTGCTATTGTATGTCACACTCCACTGTAGATATATTTCAGACTCAGCTATTGTTTGTCACACTCTGATTGTATGTCACACTCATCTGTTGTATGTCACACTTGGTTGAGTAGGTAGAATGACTGTGTTGGGGAGGAGGGGGGGGGGAGGTATAAAACACAAAAATATGCTGTGTCTTCTATTGACCTGTGCATGAAAACATTTATTCCATCTAACATTGTCTAATTCTTGTATAACAACCCCAAATAGAATTGACAGGAATTTTCTGCCATGTCCTGTCTACCAGGGCAGTCTCAAATTATTTCTGAAGATTGGGGAGACGGAGTGTGCAAAACAAATCCATAAATTATGTATCAGTGAAAAATTATACTTTAATTAGGTTAATCTTGCCAAAGGGATTTCTCATGGTGAAGGGTTCCCAAACCCATACAGTCTGGATCAAGCCCCGATAAAATTTGTTTAAATACAATAGCACATGTATGTAACTTAACCTGATTTTGAGGAATTTGGCGCTATACCAAAGCCTACATATATATGAGCTAGCTTATCCCTATTACCTGGTTCATTGTAAATGTTGGACTGTATGATACAATCTTTGTATACTTGCAGTACTGATACTAGGATCATATCCCTGCTATTCTGTATGCCATAAAACACATTCATGTGATAACAAGCAGTGAACTGACAGATAAAACTTGACTTAACTACTGCATTTATAGGTCACCCAGTTGTGAGTGTATTGTTAGTGTTACTGGTCCAGGCTACCATTAAATATCTCTGATAGTTTAGGGTCTGGTATCGGTCTCGTACCATCTGGTACCATATGGTTAATGTTCTAATACTTCAATCTCACAAAGTGAAACTTCCCTCCATGATAAAATCAGGGAGTGATCAAATTTAATAGAACATGGAAGTTGGAAAAACGGTCCAAAATCAAATATACGTGAAGATGTAAGATTCCATCATTTCTTCATTAATTTAATGGTTTTAGAGGGTGATCCAACTTATTATAATGAAATTGAAATTTGTCCACAAGATCGGGGGTGATTGAATTTTGATAGGGTGACGAGGAACACATGTACCATAGTGGCCTTCATCTGTATGTTCACCTTGAAGAATTTGGAATTAAAAATTCAGACTGTTCAACTGTGAAATGCCCAGTACATATTTCCACTAACAGGACCTGTCCATGTACATTTATTATGGGAGTCTGTACATTTATTTAGGGGAGTCTAGCACAGCCGGTCTATCACAAGAATGCTACATTCAGGTTCAGCCCTGTGATTCCCCGGGATTGTCCTGGAATATCGTTGTGCACACTACAGGTCATGGTAGAAATAGGCCTCGACCCTCAGAGGGCTTGTCGTAAGAGGCGACTAACTGGGGCATCCATGGTTTCTCGGGTGTGAAAAGGAATACATGTAGGACCCCACCCGTGGGATCCCGGGTCTTAAAAGGAAAGGACCCTACACTACCCGTGTGGTTTCCGAGTGTGAAAAGAATTAGGAACCAATGTCGTCATATGACTGAAATAATGTTGAAACCAACGTTAAATCATATTCAATCACTCACCCCATGGGGCAAAGAAGAAGCAGATTCTATGTTTAGGTCAAAAGTTCAAAGGTCAAGTTCACTCAATCCAGAGAAACTAACGAAAATGGAAAATCTCCTGTTCCAAGCCCTGAATTGGTTCAGAATTTTATGCGTACCTTGTACATGGAGCAGATAATAACCCTATTTATTTTGAGGTCAAACGGTCAGGCAAAGGTCAGAAATTGTGAAAAAGTGGAAAGTTGTGTTGTTACTGTCATAACTCCAGCTCAAGGAGATGGATTATGATAAATGTCAAGTACATGTATACCTTAAATTCATTGCAAGTAATTGATTTTGCATAGTGATTTGGATGAGGTCAGTAGGTCCAAGCCAAGGTCATAGGTCCAAGCCATGGTTACCAATGTCTGCTTTGTCCATCATAATATTCTCTGGTGTGATTGCAGCTTTCCCATCTCATCGCATCTGCTCACATTGTCACTGAAGGTTGTGTATACATGTATTGAAGCCCATCGACTCTTGTTAGTGTTTTTCCTCAAAGAAAACTCTTTTCAGGAATTTGGGTTGTTTATATTAAACACTATTTTAATGTACTACAAGCTACGTTTACGTATCAAAGGTAGTTAGAGAGTTGTCTTCCCTAGAGAATCTGTCCAACTAGAGTTGTCTCCTCTATTTCTGTAGAAAATCAAACATCTGCAGTTGAACTTTTGTCTCTCCTGTCTATATTGGAGCCGGTATTTTAATAATATATCCCTCTTTTTAATCTATCTCCTCTTCAGGCCACTGTTAATTATGTCTCCCCGAACTATGTTGGGGGGAGACATCTAGTGTTTGTGCTGTCTGTCTGTCTGTCTGGATGGATGGATGGATGTCTGGATGGATGTCTGTCCGTCCCCTTGCCTTGTCTGCAAGATATCTTGAGAACTACTGGATGGAATTTCACCAAACTTGGATGGAAGCTTTATTGGGATAGCCCCCTCATTTGATTAGGTTTTGGTGTATGTGCGTGCATTCATCCGTGTCCGGCATCCGTGTCCGGCATCCGTCCGTCCGTCCGTCCATCTACTTGTACATGTATATACAGGCCTTGTCTGCAAGATATCTTGAGAATTACTAGACGGAATTTCACCCCACTTGGATGGAAGCTTCAGTGGGATAGCCCCCTCATTTGATTAGATTTTCGTGTGCGTGCGTGCATTCATCCATGTCCGGTGTCCGTCCGTCTGTCCATCTACTTGTACATGTATATACAGGGCTTGTCTGCAAGATATCTGGAGAACTACTGGACGGAATTTCACGAAACTTGGACGGAAGCTTCAGTGGGATAGCCCCCTCATTTGATTAGGTTTGGGTGTATGTGGGTGCATTCATCCGTGTCCGGTGTCCGTCCATCCGTCCATCTACTTGTACATGTATATACAGGCCTTGTCTGCAAGATATCTTGAGAACTACTGGACAGAATTTCACCCCACTTGGATGGAAGCTTTCAGTGGGATAGCCCCTCATTTGATTAGGTTTTGGTGTGTGTGCGTGCATTCATCCATGTCCGGTGTCCGTCCGTCCGTCCATCTACTTGTACATGTATATACAGGGCTTGTCTGCAAGATATCTGGAGAACTACTGGACGGAATTTCACCAAACTTGGACGGAAGCTTCATTGGGATAGCCCCCTCATTTGATTAGGTTTCGGTGTATGTGGGTGCATTCATCCGTGTCCGGTGTCCGTCCATCCGTCCATCTACTTGTACATGTATATACAGGTGTTGTCTGCAAGATATCTTGAGAACTACTGGACGGAATTTCACCCCACTTGGATGGAAGCTTCAGTGGGATAGCCCCCTCATTTGATTAGGTTTTGGTGTGTGTGCGTGCATTCATCCATGTCCGGTGTCCGTCCGTCCATCTACTTGTACATGTATATACAAGGCTTGTCTGCAAGATATCTGGAGAACTACTGGACGGAATTTCACCAAACTTGGATGGAAGCTTCAGTGGGATAGCCCCCTCATTTGATTAGATTTTCGTGTGCGTGCGTGCATTCATCCATGTCCGGTGTCCGTCCGTCTGTCCATCTACTTGTACATGTATATACAGGGCTTGTCTGCAAGATATCTGGAGAACTACTGGACGGAATTTCACGAAACTTGGACGGAAGCTTCAGTGGGATAGCCCCCTCATTTGATTAGGTTTGGGTGTATGTGGGTGCATTCATCCGTGTCCGGTGTCCGTCCATCCGTCCATCTACTTGTACATGTATATACAGGCCTTGTCTGCAAGATATCTTGAGAACTACTGGACGGAATTTCACCCCACTTGGATGGAAGCTTCAGTGGGATAGCCCCCTCATTTGATTAGGTTTTGGTGTGTGTGCGTGCATTCATCCATGTCCGGTGTCCGTCCGTCCGTCCATCTACTTGTACATGTGGGCTTGTCTGCAAGATATCTGGAGAACTACTGGACGGAATTTCACCAAACTTGGACGGAAGCTTCATTGGGATAGCCCCCTCATTTGATTAGGTTTCGGTGTATGTGGGTGCATTCATCCGTGTCCGGTATCCGTCCATCTACTTGTACAAGTATATACAGGTGTTGTCTGCAACATATCTTGAGAACTATTGGACGGAATTTCACCCCACTTGGATGGAAGCTTCAGTGGGATAGCCCCCTCATTTGATTAGGTTTTGGTGTGTGTGCGTGCATTCATCCATGTCCGTCCGTCCGTCCATCTACTTGTACATGTATATACAAGGCTTGTCTGCAAGATATCTGGAGAACTACTGGACGGAATTTCACCAAACTTGGATGAAAGCTTCATTGGGATAGCCCCCTCATTTGACTAGGTTTTGGTGTGTGTGCATGCATTCATCCGTGTCCGGTGTCCGTCCGTCCGTCCATCTACTTGTACATGTATATACAGGCCTTGTCTGCAAGATATCTTGAGAACTACTGGACGGAATTTCACCACACTTGGGTGGAAGCTTCAGTGGGATAGCCCCCCTCATTTGATCATATTTTGGTGTGTGTGCGTGCATTCATCCATGTCCAGTGTCCGTCCGTCCGTCCATCCGTCCATCTACTTGTACATGTACATGTATATACAGGGCTTGCCTGCAAGATATCTGGAGAACTACTGGACAGAATTTCACCAAACTTGGATGGAAGCTTCATTGGGATAGCCCCCTCATTTGACTAGGTTTTGGTGTGTGTGCATGCGTTCGTCCGGTGTCTGTCCATCCGTACATCTGCTTGTACGTGTATATACAGGCCTTGTCTGCAAGATATCTTGAGAACTATTGGATGGAATTTCACCAAACTTGGATGGAAGCTTCATTGGGATAGCCCCCACATTTGATCAGGTTTTGGTGTATGTGTGCATGCATTCATCCGTGTCCGGTGTCCGTCCATCCGTTCATCTACTTGTACATGTATATACAATGAAAATCGCTTCTTTGTAATTAATATTTTTAGATACGCAGCTTTGTTTAAGATACTTATTGCTACATTAATTTTATAGCACTTAACCTTAAATTATGTGCCCATTCAAGGCAAGGTGGGAGGTTGGGGGAGACGTATGTTTTTGCTCAAAAAAACAACCAGCATAGGCTTCATGCCGGAGCGGCAACTCAAGGGTCAAAGCGGAACCTCTAGTTAATTGTTTGTTTCTCGTAGCCTTGCTTGTAAAAATACACATGCTGAGTGCGATAATTATAAATTATTAACTTGCAAACCAATTGTATACAAATATGAAGAAAATGAGCAAGTTTTGCTCATCAAAATTTAAACCCCTCATGGATTTTAATTCTTTGCCCTCAAAATATAGATGAGGGCTGGTTACGGGAAATGTAATATTCGTTTTTATTGTTTAGTCTATCACATAACATTGGGTTTTGTGAATAGCTAACGTGCTTCTACATGTAATAAGTTAATCCTGTGGGACAATTCACATGTTTTAAAGTCTTCATCATTTGAATTGAGATACAATTTGCTGGAAATACTTTGGATATTTTTATCCTCAAAGTTTAGCCACAAAATCCAACTCATCCTTGTTATCCATTGATGGAAGTGATGACAAAAAGATGTATTACTTAAACTTGAGGAAGTAGACATAATACATGCATGTAACCTTGATTTTTGAGGAAAAGAGGAAGTTGGGAAAACATAACTTGAGAAGCGGTCACCTATTTTTGCGAAGTTCCTGTTTAGATAGTAGTATTTTTTCACACAATTGTCAGATTCTCACGACTGTAATTCAGTGAAGCTACTTTGTGGTGAGGTTATAAAATGCATTATACATGTAAAAGTGTACAGTTTGAGAGCTATGGTCACATGAACTCCCATCCTCGCTAAAATCAGGGGTATCTCTATGATAGATACCCCTGGTGCACTTGGGCACTGTATCTTGTTCAGCTGTAACACAACATCCTGCATATATTGACCAATCATATCACTTGTTTACCGCGACCATGGCGACAGTGACGAGCTTTGAAAACACCACAGCTTGTGGGATACCCGGTGGCAGATGAACACGCACATTTTCAAGAACCATGAACATTAATAAATATAAAGGAAACATGGTTTAAAACAAAATCTATTTGAAGAAAAAATAAACCCATTCATACAGGGGCCGCGGAACCGGGGGGGGGGGGCAGGGGGGGCTACAGCCCCCCCACTTTTTGAGACTGCAATGTTATAAGTCCTATCTTAGATAGCACCAGTCCAGCATTTAACATGGCCGATATAGAGTTCAGCCCCCCCATTTTCAAACGTGCTCCGAGGCGCCTGTCATATACCATCAAACATCCAAAAAGCCAGGCAAATATAGGAAACACTGAAACTTTGAAGGCTGTCCGCGATGTCAGTGTATCCGACCTCACCTCTGAAGGACTTGAATTGGGTGAAATAACGCATGGATTTCTACAAAATTTCACTGATCTATCCATTAATATTTTATTGTTATGCATGCTTGGATTAAATATTTTACATTCGGTATCAGCACAGAAAGTAAAACCCTAATGTATTTTACCATCAGCACAGTTTTTCTAGGTCACATAACTGGAATGTCATGAATGTGGGCGAAACGCGGTCTGCTACATGTATGCAAGATAGTCAAGGGTTCGCCTTTGGCTCACAAATAGAAAACTTGACAGTGTGAAGATGATGAACTCCATGTATTCTGTATGGATAAATTTCTGTCATGTCATTGAATGAGTGAAAAAGTGTTTAATTACAGTTCTCTAACATATTGTTCATATTGATCAGCTGCTGTAAGCTTACACATTTTAGATTAGAATTCCTTGTTTTCCATTCTTCTACATGTTTTACCTTCTGACTTTGTTCCACTGAAGCTTGGCCGTGTATATAATCTCTATGAATTTCTTTCTCCTAAGTTCAGACTCACAGGCCAGTGATAATAATAATACCAGGTTTGTTTTTGAAATGTTTGTTTTTAATCAGATGCCTTTTAGAACTGAAAGATATAGTTTTCATTGACTGAGCCTACATAATTTTGTCAGTTATTTGTACATACATGTATAATGGTACAAATGTAAAAGATGTGGATAGTCAGACTGACATGTTTGTCCAGATTTGAAATTTGAACCATTTGAAGTTGTGTCAGATATAGTGTACATGAATTTAGTTATCTCTATAATACATTAGAATGGGTCAAATACTTGTATTTTACCTAGAAGGGAGAAACCGATTCTTTCTAACTAACACTGCATAATCATTTTATTAATGGTTTCGTTGAAATGTTGTAGGAGTGAGTGAGTGAATAGAATTTAACGTCGCTTTCAACAATATTTCAGCTATATCGCGATGAACCAACTAAGCACCACCCAGCCAAGTTGCGTTCCTGCTACTTCAAAGAAGAAATCTTTGAAGCAGCATGGAACCAGACACCCTCCATCCACCCTATAAAACACTGAGGACAACACACAAGACACAGACAGGACACTAACATGGTACAATAAAGAAAAGTCATATTACAGTGCTTGACATCACATATCAAGTTCCTGTTGCTTCTCAGCAAAATGCATTAAAGCAACAGCAACACGTGCCCAACCAACTGCCCGCTGCAACATTGTATTTCACTAATTCCCCCAAACAGATTATTTTCAAATTTACTGTGTATATTGACCTCACTGTTGTCGAATATGAAAACTATGGTGTTTTAGCATACTTTGATGTTTTAGCATACTTTGATGTTTTAGCATACTTTGATGCTAAGCATGCTGAAAACATCACAGGTAAAAGTGGAAAAGTTTCTCCAATTTTTTAGGCTGATTGCATCTTGAAACAAAATTTTGTGAAATTTGATCTCTTAAAACATTGAAGAAGGAAAAAAAAGAAAAAGAAAACCTGCTGGTAAATGTACATGTACCTACATTTGTAATGATCTTGTTCTACATGTACCTACATTTGTAATGATCTTGTTCTACATGTACCTACATTTGTAATGATCTTGTTCTACATGTACCTACATTTGTAATGATCTTGTTCTACATGTACCTACATTTGTAATGATCTTGTTCCACATGTACCTACATTTGTAATGATCTTGTTCTACATGTACCTACATTTGTAATGATCTTGTTCTACATGTACCTACATTTGTAATGATCTTGTTCTACATGTACCTACATTTGTAATGATCTTGTTCTACATGTACCTACATTTGTAATGATCTTGTTCTACATGTACCTACATTTGTAATGATCTTGTTCTACATGTACCTACATTTGTAATGATCTTGTTCTACATGTACCTACATTTGTAATGATCTTGTTCTACATGTACCTACATTTGTAATGATCTTGTTCTACATGTACCTACATTTGTAATGATCTTGTTCTACATGTACCTACATTTGTAATGATCTTGTTCTACATGTACCTACATTTGTAATGATCTTGTTCTACATGTACCTACATTTGTAATGATCTTGTTCTACATGTACCTACATTTGTAATGATCTTGTTCTAGTTTGTTATTTACAAGGATAATGTCATTTCATATGGCTTCTCAATCCAAGGTTGATGCACAGCACATGATTTCAATGGGAGAGTTCATATTAACCTGTAGTCATCTGATACATCAAAATCGCCTTGGACGACTAAAAAAAGCAGCGAATGAAAATGACGTAATTCAGTCTTGAGATTAGATGGGGGTTATACGTAGCAGGTAATGGAATCTTAAGGTACATGCATTTACCAGGACAATACAAAACAAAACAAATAGAACAATTACTGTTGGCTATGGAAGGACTAGTTCAACTTCCTACTCTTCTCACATGTATTGTGTTTAGCTGACTCAGAAATCTATTAGAAACTGTACTACTGTAACTTTTTAACAGCTTAAATTAAGGATTTTGTTCAGGACAACTTGGGTCTGGTAAAGTGAACTTAATACAAAAGGGCCATTCTATAAATTACAAACCTAAAACAGCAATTTTAAATTTGTTTTCTTTTGATTATTGTTGTTACAAAACAATAAGGGTTTTGTGATACAGACTTATTGCTGTCAGATGGTGTTTGCTTATAGCTATGAAGTGGCTGGAGGCATTAAGTGTTTGCTCTGTCTGTCTGTCTGTCACACCTAAATTATTATTAAAAAAAATTATTTGATATTATACGTCCCTCTCCTAGGTTAATTTTCTACACATGTATACAAATTTTCTTCCTGCAATCATAATCTCAGTACAAATATGAGAAAAAGTTAAGACCTCTGATTTTGTGTACGAATGTCACCTAATTATTGAATGGCCTTAGCACAAGTTTCAAAAGGGTATCTACATGTAATGCCCATTGCGGGCCACCAGTACATGTAACTTGTTTTGTTTGAGATGTATATGTCATGAAATCAATGTGTCAATAAATGTTCACAGCACTGTGATGTGGAGCCACCTGCTGAAGGAGTGTGGACCTTTTAGCAGATTGTAATTTGTCTAACCAAGTATTTTAGTCAACCAAGGGGAGTGAGTGAGTGAATATGATTTAACGTCGCTTTCAACTATATTTCAGTCCTATCACGACGTTGGGTTCTATTCTTTTTCACACCCGGGAACCACACGGTTGGGGTCCTATTCTTCTTCACACCCGGGAACCATACGGATGCCTCAGTTAGTTGCCTCTTATGATAAGCTGTCTGAGAAGCTGAGGCCTATTCTTACCATGACCTGCGGTGTGCACAACGACATCCCAGGTCAGTCCCCGGAAGCCTCACGGGGCTAGTCTAACCAAGTAGAGTGGTAAGCTTTATTCAGGGGACCTAGTACATGTATCCTAATTTGGCCAGGAGGCCATCAATAAAAGTTTTGCACATGTGTGCACTCCAATGATTATGTACACTTCAAAAAGTGACAGTTAACCAAACCAGAACATCCAATTGAAACATGAATAGCATACTGTATATATTGTAGCCATTAGGCTGTCTTATATGCTTATGTGATAATTAAAACTGATCTACACAATACAGCAATATGTTGTGAAGAGTGCGAACCACAAACCCAGACGGGCGACCCCGTGGGGCTCCCGAGGATTGACCTGGGGTGTCGTTGTGCACATTCCAGGTCATTGTAAGGATATAGGCCTCAATTCCTCAGAGAGCTTGTCATAAGAGGCGACTAACAGGGGCACACATGGGGTTCCCGGGTGTGAAAAGGAATAGGACCCCATCCGTGGGGTCCCAGGTGTAGGACCCCATCCGTGGGGTCCCAGGTGTTAAAAAGAATAGGACCCTACCCATGTGGTTTCCGGGTATGAAAAGGAATACATGTAGAAACCAAATGTTGTGATATGACTGAAATATTGTTGAAGCAGCTTGAAATCATATTCACTCATTCACTCACACATGTGAGGAGTTTTGCAAGCTCCTCTTCATTTCATCTTAATATGGTCATGATGCTCAATTCCATTGTGTATTAGATAAGGTTACATTTCTATTGTGTATTAGATAAGGTTACACTTCATTGTGTATATGATAAGGTTACACTTCTATTGTGTATTAGATAAGGTAACACTTCTATTGTGTATTAGATAAGGTTACATTTCATTGTGTATTAGATAAGGTTACACTTCCATTGTGTATTAGATAAGGTAACACTTCTATTGTGTATTGGATAAGGTTACACTTCATTGTGTATTAGATAAGGTTACACTTGCATTGTGTATTAGATAAGGTAACACTTCTATTGTGTATTAGATAAGGTTACACTTCCATTGTGTATTAGATAAGGTTACACTTGTATTGTGTATTAGATAAGGTTACACTTCTATTGTGTATTAGATAAGGTTACACTTCATTGTGTATATGATAAGGTTACACTTCTATTGTGTATTAGATAAGGTAACACTTCTATTGTGTATTAGATAAGGTTACATTTCATGGTGTATTAGATAAGGTTACACTTCCATTGTGTATTAGATAAGGTAACACTTCTATTGTGTATTGGATAAGGTTACACTTCATTGTATATTAGATAAGGTTACACTTCCATTGTGTATTAGATAAGGTAACACTCCTATTGTGTATTAGATTAGGTTACACTTCCATTGTGTATTAGATAATGTTACACTTCCATTGTGTATTAGATGAGGTTGCACTTCAATTGTGTATTAGATAAGGTAACACTTCTATTGTGTATTAGGTAAGGTTACACTTCATTGTGTATTAGATAAGGTTACACTTCTATTGTGTATTAGGTAAGGTTACACTTCATTGTGTATTAGATAAGGTTACACTTCCATTGTGTATTAGATAAGGTAACACTTCCATTGTGTATTAGATAAGATAACATTTCTATTGTGTATTTGATAAGGTTACACTTCCATTGTGTATTAGATAAGGTTACACTTCCATTGTGTATTAGATAAGGTTACACTTCCATTGTGTATTAGACAAGGTTACACTTCCATTGTGTACTAGATAAGGTTGCTGGCAACTCTTAAATGTTAATTGTCAAACTGATGTATTTATTCTGCAATACAACTCTGTTCAAATTTCATGTAGGTGTGTCGGCTTGATAACCAAGCGTACATACCAGTAACCTGTTACCCTGGTCTGGAGCCATATATATGAGCCTGAGATTTCCATTGTGTATTATCCACTACTTTGAACCTACTACATTCATATTTTAGACTCTAGCATCCCCTGGTCTCACTGTTTGGCATGTTGTCATGTTTATCTCCTTGGATACTGATCTAGCTCTGCCAGATAAACATATATGTTCAAAAGAAAATGCGAACCGCAGAACTTTGTTAATGCAGTCTAAAGAAAAAAATCTCCGCCGTATTCAAACAGCTGGAAATGTTTTCAGTAGTTGTCTTTAAGTGAGTGATTTGGAATTAGGTTTGTTTATTTAGGGGAATCCTGGCAGGTGCGAAATTTATTAATAGAATAGCAAAACAGTTCTCTGAAAATAAATATCCTAGTGCCTATTCTAGCCTACATGGTATGCTCATTATCAATGACCTTCATCTTCCATCCAATTATACGGTCTTTATCACTATTGTACATGTACATCCTGAACAATGGCATAATTGGGGGAGGTTGGTCCTTGTCATCATCTGGACTTCATCAGAGTTTCTTTTGTTTACCCCCATAACAAAGTTGTTGTGCAGTGGGTGGGGGGTGGGGGGGGGGGGGTTATACTGGATTCAGCTTGTGTGTTCATCACGTCCATCCCCCCCAAAAAGCTAGTCTTTTCAAATTTGGTATGTGGATACTTACAATGTACCACAAGAAGTCACCTTAGTGCAATTTCCCCACTAGCATCCACGCATGTATATGTATCTATAGCACCACCCACCCGGAGACCAACTTGAAATTGCATTTCCAGACAAATTAATGAGAAAAGATACCGTACCTTTCATTCATGATGCAGCATCATAATGGTGGAAAATTAATTAATACATAGCTGGTACATATAGTGTTCAAAACCTTTAATTTCCATTCAACCATTTGTACAAGTAATATTATATTATCATAACTAAATTATCATTATTATCTGATTGGATGTACACCTGTACACGGTATGTGATATCTGTATTATCATTATTATCTGATTGGATGTACACCTGTACACAGTATGTGATATCTATATTTTCAGTTGGTCACCGTGGTCTCCGTGATCACCATGCTGGTGAACATTCGATTTGGCAGCCAGTCTTCAATAAATCCCTTGAAATCGCAATGTTCACATGTAGGCTATCACGATTGTGAATAATGTGTGCCCATCCCATTACTGAATCGCAGTATGTTTTCAGCATACTAACAGCATATATTCCAAATTTAAAATAGAAGTGTGCTTTCAGATGTCATATACTTGTAGTCATGCTCCTGTGAGAGGTTAACCAAATAATGTTTTTTTAGACTACCAGTATGCAATATACATTTACCATCCAGTCTGGAATTTGCACTATAATTAATTGCATGGGTCCACACTAGGTGCCGCTAATGAGAGAAAGAAGAGCCTGTCTGTGCACTGAACTGTGACTTCAGCTGTGGTTCGTATAAATTCACTTTACCCTGTCTATTAACCCAGGACAGTATTTTGAACTGGTGATAGCTGGTATAATTTTATACATGTACTATATTTTCCCATTATTCATAGAAAGCATCATTATGCTTAGAATAATGTATAATTTGGCAAATATTACATGAAAATATGCTAGCTATCACCAGATCAAAATGTTTTCCTGGGTTAATAGATAGGGCAAAGTGAATTTATACGAACCACAGCTGAAGTCACAGGTCAGTGCACAGACAGGCTTTTCTTTGTTCTCTCTAGAAGCGCCTAGCGGAGACCCGTGCAGTACTTGTAGTGCAAGTTTCGGAATGATCCAATCATGGGTGACCATGGATTATGGTCAAAAACCAACACGGTTCAATCCTGATCAGCCCTGTGTTAATCATGATCACTTTAGTAACGAGCGCATTGAGAAATTTTGGCGCTTCGAGAAATTTTCTATGGAGTAAAGAATATCATTAGCCTGGCTGCAGCATGTTTAATATACATGTATGCTATAATCCATTTGCAGCATGGTTAGGACACGTCTTACAGTGTGTATATCTTTGCATAATTTTAGTAACTACATTGTAATTCTGTTTATTTGTTTGTTCATTTGTTTGTCTGACCAGTCCTAAATGAGATCAATGTGGGTAACCTGAAAAAAAAAAAAAAGACCACCTGATGCCCATTCTGGTTGTAATTTTTATACGCCCGCCAAAAGGCGGACGTACATGTATTATGTGATGGCGGTTTCCCTCCGTCTGTCTGTCTGTCCATCCTAGCTATATGGAGTAGAGAAAATTGGCTTAAGGGGGCCATTTACCCGAAAATCTGATTATCAAGTTTCCCAGCACTTGTCAGTCTTTAAAGGTCATACCAAATGACTCTATACTACTTTGCATTAAAACATACCCAGTAGTGTTCCAAACAACAAATTAGTATTTTTTTCTCTAATAATGTCGTCGAAGTGGGTTTTAGGACACGAATAGCACACATGTGGGGGAAAACGTATTGGAGCCGTGACCTCTGGTGCATGACGTCACAACCTGATTACGATTGCGCCCTAAACGTCATAGTCTATGACGTCGGGCGTTGTTACGAAAGATTCACCCAACCGTGGGAGTTCTAGCGTGATGTCGCTGACATTTTGACGTCACAACAGGCATTTGAGCGAAATCGTAATCAGGTTGTGACGTCACAGGTCAAGCGGTCACAGCTTTCGCCGTTTTTGAAAGGGCATGAAATTGTCGCACTTTACTGCTGCTATTTCCAACCTTGGGCAGTTTGAAAACATACAAAAATGTAAAACAAGTCTATATAATCACCTCTACAACAATTTAACACAAAAAAGTAGCAGATTTTGAGACCATTTTGTATAACCTTTAAGTGATTTCTTTTCAATGTTTTGGAGTACATGTAAAGCCATAAAAATCCACCCACATGTCAATCAAGACGTGAGAAAGATAAAAAAAAAAAAAATCTTATCTACTTTATTTTAGTCAATAGGATTGTCAATCAGCTAGAATCCCAAATGTAGCATCAAATTGGTCTACATGTACAAGTGTTGAACAATACAACTGGAGTGATACTGGACCAATCAATATACAGTGAAAAATTAATATTGAAAATGTTTTGGTTAATATTTTGACTGGTATAATTGTCCACTACTATTGTTTGACACTTGTAGATCAATTTGAACTACGAATCGTTGGGAATTAGATATCACCAAAAGACTGAATAGAACTTAAAAAAATTTATTAATCAGATTTCGAGTAAAAGTACCCCTTAAGGTGGTTCATACCTCAAAAAACATTGGTGACATCATTACTCAGGGTTATTTCCCCTGTGATAACGCTTCCAACGTCATATTTCGCCTTTTCTACTAAGAGACGTTATCAGACAGACCCCTCGCTAGCATTATTTGGCGTGGCGCAGCGCCATGCCCCCAAAAATCAGCGCCATGCCCCAAAAATCAGCGCCATGCTTCCCTCATCTTTGGAAGCAGAGCGCCATGCCCGAAATATCGGCTCCAACTGCGTTTTTCACTTTCTATAAGATACTTACTCTGTACAAGAATCCTCCTTTAATCCTGAAAAACGTTTATTCAATCTTTATTGGTCAGATTACCCTTCAATTCATTCAAGGGCTCAGTTTGAAACATTGTTTAACATCGTTGAACACATGTTTGTGCTGCCGTGTTTGTTTTCCTGTTTGGGAAGAGCTGAATGCAAGATAAAATCCTGATTGGCAAAAAAAAAAAAAGAATCAAGGGAAATAACTCCGTACAGTCAAGAAACAGTGAGAAGTGAGGGTTTCCTTTCTCCATAGATGTACATGTAGGCTCAACAGAACAAACATTATAGAATGGAAGAAATAATACATTACAAGGGTTAGGCATTAGCAGCCAGTTTGATCAGTAATTTGATAAAAAGAAATAGAATTCATGGTACATGTAGTGCTTCATTCTTTCTGATCTGGATTTTATCATGACAGGCGGTTGAAACAATTATCATATGCATGTGTTAGAAATGACTACATGAAATGTGGTTATGTGATTATGCTAATGAAAAAAAAAATAAAAATCAGTAAATGCATTATTGCAATAGGACTCTGATTGTGGTTGCCCTGGTTGTGAAAGAGAAATTCCTGGACACAGGAAAAATTGACTTCAAAACAATAGTTTTTCTGCCTTTCTTTAGATATATTATTGATAAGGAAAATAAATTCTCCATGGACAGCAGCTGTCTATTAAATGTTGGATTTTACACTAGTATTTGTCTCACAACAGGATATTGAGAGTTTTTATCACACTTGACTTTGATGGTGGATGTCTAAGTATACTTTCAATAAGTAATTGAAATCTATTCAAATAATTTTTTTTCAAGTTGATTTTTCTTTATTGTTCTTATTTTTTGTTCCTCTAGTATCAAATGAGATCATTCCCATTGATGTGAAGCTGAACAAAACTAAAGTTACAACCGTTTTTAATTTTCTTCTAGAAGCTGATCTCTGTCATAGAAAAAGAGAAAAAAATGAAGGATTTTTTTTAAGGCTTAAAAAAATAAAAAAAATATTTGAATAAATTTCAATAATTGATTGGAAATATATGAAGGATCTACCATCAATTATCCAACAAGCCAGGCAACTGTGGTTGTTGTGTTAGGAAAACACCTAGATAGCTAGTTCAGTTAAATGGATGGATCTGAAATGCCCCAAAATTGCTCCTGATGGCTCTCCAAGCACCGCGAGGTCTTTGGCGGCTGGGGCCCGCTCCCCAGACCCCCAGCTAAAATGCCCAGGACTCTCTTTTCCCCCATTGGATTCCTGACTAGGGGTCTGTCAGAGGAGGTAATGACGTCGCAAATATTAGAAAACTTTAATAAAAGTTACATAAAAAAGTAGATCGAAGACCCCCACTTTTTATTCGATTAATAAAAAGATCACATGGTGGAGAAGCAATGTTCAAAATATCAGCATAGGTCACCGGATGATTTTCCATTTTGGAGATGGTTTCATTGTCTGAAAATGCAATTTCCAACGTCATACAGTTCGATGAAATGTATAATTCCTATAAAATTTATGCATTTACAATGTATATTCAACTTTCCGGTGTTCCATTGAAGTATATCTAGATAGTTAAACGATACCTGTGGATATATATATCCGTATGCTTTGACTTCCTTGCTTTGTTGTGCAGGAAATCGATTTTCATGATTTTGGCAAAAACACGGCTCACATGGTGATAATCGCGGCTATGTACAGAAAAATCTAGATCGAAGACCATCAATTTTTTTTACGTTTTATTACTAATCAACACCCCAGCTACCCACAGCAAAAAAATTAGGGTTGGTCACTGGACAAAGTTTTGGGGTATATGAATCACCTTAAAACAAAACAAACAAAAACATTTTGGGTGCATGTACTTCACACTGGCAAATAGGAGCAGGGATCATAAAAATGTACATTTTAATACTTTAAGATGCCTGAGTTTATCTGTGGTCAATTATGATAGTATTAGAGGAGGAATCTCAGAAGGGAGGAAAAAAGGGGGAGTAAAAAAGGGTAATTTTCCGCCCACTGGGAACTGGGAACATGAACTTTGTCTGGCCGGTGGCCACAGTTTTGGTCGAAGGTCGGGAAACATAGATACACATGTACATGTAGCTGTGAGGTCACTGGAGGTCGAAAGTTTGAAAAATTATGTCAGCTGTGGGTTTGAAGAGAGTGATTTAAAACCGAGAAGGAAAAGGATGGTATTCGAGCCCTGTACAGTTGGAGAGAATAAAAAGGGAAACACTAGTTTCGTATTTATAACTGTCCTTGGAGCCATGCTATATTACATGTACCAGGATCACATCTAGTCTATTTTGATACAGACAAAGGTTTGGATTCTTGGTGAAGCCAATTAAGTTGAGGATTGGTGAGCGAAGGTCTCGCTGCCGGTTGTATCCTTGAAAATCATATAAACACTGGATTACCTCTACATGTATCTTGAGGCTTCTTCAGTGTTATCACTATGGTTATGACTTTGTCCATTTGCCTGCTTCGAGAAGTACGGTAATTTCCCTAATAATTCACCTTCCAAATTTAATTCGAAAACGGCCGATTTTTCCACTGTCGTGATTTTCTCCATCCTAATAAAACGAAAACGGGAGCATTTTTAATATCCCCGTGAAACAATAAATTCGAACACTCCCGTTTTCATCGCGGAGTTCGTGCTGCTGAAAGTCAAGTGAATTTATTTTTTATTTTTTGTTATATGTCTCATTTTCTTTAATAAACAGATGATATGGTAGGACAAAGATATAAATGTTTCCCTCTGTTTGTCCCTGTCAGGGCTTCAGCGTAATAGTTAGTATGTGCACAACTGCTTTGTCGAGGGAGCCATTATTTCATTTCTTCAGACCTGCATAACGTGCCCCATACATTTTGACTGCAGCACGGGATCAGTTGAGTATTTCATTTGAGCTGCGGGGAGGTTGATGTTTTATTCACTCGCCAATCCAGAACAACGTTCCCATGTAATAAATGACGGACTTGTTTCCAACAACATAATAATCCATTGTTAGTTTGAAAAAAGAAAAGAGAGAAACAAAAAAAACTTATGCAGAGTACCCTCGTCTCGACAGTCTGGGTGAACGAAACGATCATTGGTGTGTCGATTACGCAAATCTGTCTGTATATTATTGTGGCACATTTTCTCTAACGTGTCGAAGCTTCGTCTTCATGCCAATATTTCTGAAAGAAGTATTTGTTATTATAATCTAGAGAATAGATGTAGCCTTGTTAATTCATCCATCGATTGAATGAATGCTGCAAACCATCTGATGACGTTTTCCACCAAAACACTGATTACTCCATTGTCCTGCATTCATTCTCTATTCATGTGTGGTATTTTCAGTGGCATTCTTTTCTAAAAATTTGGTTTTTGTTGTGAAATTAACTTGCACAGTTTGCCCATAATTTGTGGATGGGTGAATGTCTAATAAATTGGCGTGACAAGAGTTTAAAATTGAAATATTTCTTCACAACTATTATTATTAATTCAGTGCTTCATGAGCTAGCTTCAGACAGTTTTATTTGATCTGCTTGAAATTTTGCAAAGGTAAACTGATTTGATGGGACAGCACTATGAGTATGAAAGTTTAAATTCTCAACCAATGATTTCTGAATATACCTTGTGACATTTCTTGTGGTATATCTACTTATACTGGCATATTGTTGTAATATTCTAAAAAATAAATTTAAAATAAGTGAAATCACTGTAATATAATATAACTTGAATGCCATTTGTAATAGGATACCGACTCGAGTGTAATGACTATATTATGTTGTTGTTGCAGTGACGGACCACAGTACCATACAGCGATATTTTGCCAGATTTGATGAGAAGTTCTTCCAGTTTTGTGACAAAGAGCTCGCCAAGATAAACACATTCTTCTCAGGTATGTCGTCGTACGAATCACCCAGCTGGATATTAGGCCTTCATTTTGAACATCCAAATAGACTCATCTGAAAATGGATGAAAGTTAAGGGATGCCAGGGCTGGTTGGACGAAGGGGTAGGTAGGAACATCACAATTATCTCATAATATTTTTGACTGATGATATGTCACAGGTCATGTATGTAGTAATTTGAGGTCATGCCGTGTGCAAGCAACCATTTTGAATTGATTTGGATTCCACACATGTGCACATCAGAGGTCAGGGGGTTTTTTTTGGGTTTTTTTTTCCTTTCCCGGTTCAACTAAATATCTCACATCACAAATATTTCATTCTATAACACAAACTTGAAGACATTTTGAGGAACATTTATTTGGGGAACATTTATTTGGAGAGATACAAGATACAGCTAATCTTTAAACAGGAACTTTTATTTCGACTGATCCACTTTGTTATGTACATGTAAATTTGACCTTGACCAATACTGTAGGTGCTTTTGGGGCTGGTTAGAACATTGAAGCTAAGGTAAGGGTGCTTTTTGAAAATTAGGGCATGAGTTCCTTGAAACGAATAGCATATGCCAGTTACCCAAATGGGATACACTATGCCCAGTGTAGTGTTCTGATGAGCACGGATATACATGTAGGAGTTCGAATTGGTATGGCATATACCATCCCCTGCCATTCCCTCTATGCTAGAGGGCCCTCGGTGGCTGAGTGGTCTAAGGCGCTTCGCTGGTGACCGCTAGCCTCACACCGCTGAACCGGCACGGGTTCGAGCCCAGTTGGTCCATGTGTGAAAGTTTGTCAGTTACTTGCCGAAGGGCGGTGGTTCTCTCCGGGTACTCAGGCTTCCTCCACCAACCAAACTGACTGTCACCATATGAGTGAAACAAACTTGAGTGTGACATTAAGCCAAATTCCCTCCCCCCCTCCCTCCCCTCTGCGCTATTGTATGGCAAGCCATATGCCATCCTTTCTTCGTTGAGTTCGAAAATGGATGCCAGGGAATTCGAAAATAGATGCCAGGGAGTTCCAACTCGGTGCACCATGCCGCACCGTTTGTAATGCCTTATGCCAGTTCCTAGTATGCCTTAATTTCATGAAGCTCCCTAAGTTGGAACATGGTCAAACCAATTGCTGTAAATTTCTAAATTGTTAAATTGCTATATTTGCTATAAAGGTTACTGTAATTCCTCTAATAAATCGATAACCCTATCGGAAATCGATCACCCTCGATTTTTGAAGAAAAGTACGATCGGAAGTTGTAATAATTCATTAATTGTAATAATTCAACCGCCTTCAGTCAATCACATTTGTAAAAAAAATTTTACAAGTGAAACTCAAGTTGGCCTAGACAAGGGGGAAACTCAATTAGGGACCACCGTTTTAGAGAAACTAAATTTTAATCAAGATGAAAAGTGAATTTGAGCCGAATAAAATTGAATGTGATTTGCATAACTTTCGGATTGTTGCTGTTTTATTACTATTTTATGCGTGGTTGGCGAAGAAAATCACGCAGACACAGAGATAAACAACCCACCATTTTGCAAGAGTCCCACGAGACTTCCATGAGAAGAAATAACATGTAATTCAGGGAATCATTTTCACTACATTGGTTAAAGGGGTACTTACCTTATTTTTGAGTGTGACTGTATTTATCAGCGATCGTATTCCAAACCGTATCATAAAAAACTTTATGTTGATAGAATGCGAAATAAAAGAAATATTGAATATTTTGTTGCTTGCCACGGCGTTTTTAGATGAGCGGAAGTGAGTGTATACTCATCTAAAAACGTCATGGAGATTTAAGGTTGATCGTCTTGGTCATGCCAATAATTTGCACGAGAAGGAACCCATCCTCTCCCAGGGTGCTTTGCGCTACACTGCATTTACACCTGTAGGGGTCCCGCAATTTTTTACAGGATTCTTGTAAAACCAAGAACTGTTCTATCTGACTGTTTTACTGATTGCAAAATGTATATTTATCTCGAAATACACTAAGCAGTTATTCACTGTATTTCAAAACGCCAGTTTCACACAGTTTTAAGGCAGCTTTTTGACAAATTACCCTAGAACTATATGTTGCGGAAATATATATCGGTGAGTAGCGACTGATATCAATTCGTCCAGTTAGGTGGTCACCTTGTTAATTCACTGTGGTAACAGATGAACTCGGGTCAACTCAGGTACAATCCATGAGACCCTTACACCGCTAAATGGAGAGTCGCAAAGCAGAACGAAATGAATGCCTGTTAGAGCTTGGAAGGAACCCAGTAAATCCACAGACATTCTAGTTTTGATTTTAGAAGTTCAAGTGTAATCATGAAAATATTTACGAATTTAAAAAGCATCGTCGTTCAACTCGAATCACTGGACAATTGCAGAGGATGCTCTTTTATTTAATCAATCAGCTTCAAATTTTGTCCAAATTGAATCGGGCAAGTCTCAGTTGAAAAACTTCGGGAAGAAATTCTTTAGTTGGCGTAGATAACCCAAACCATCTAAATTACTCCCGTGGGATTTGTCACGCCAGTTGTCCTGAATGCTGACGTCATCACATATACGTCATCACACAGTCAACATGGCGGCGCCCACGTCGACCTCAAAGCGTAAATATGGCTTCACAAATCGTAATAAAAACAATAGATTATCGCCCTCAACGGCAGTAAAATAGTTAGGTATATTTCTTCAAGCGTCTAACCTTTGTAATAGGAACCTATAAAACATAAGGTATGTACTACTTTAAGCTGCTGGCGATGGTGCCGACAACAGGATAGTCACCTTTGACCTTCCCGTTGCCGAGATACAAAGGATGGAACAAACCCACGATCTTCAACATGTGCGTTGAACACTGTCCGCCATACATTTTGCCATGCAGTTTTGACCGAGGACTATTCCAATAATTCCAACTGGCTACTTATATGACCACTTAAAATGAACAACTGAAAATTAATTAATTAACTGGTGGAAACTAAATAATCACACCAAACTTAAGTATAATTTGAAACAAAGCACTTGTACTGTCTCGGACACAGTTTTCCCAAGTTACAGTATCGGAAATTGCGCACTCGATGATTCAAACTTTCATTTCTCCGACTTCCGCAAATCACAGCTTTCACTCAGTTGCAATAAATCGATCACCCCTCATTTTCAATACCTCAAATATCACTTCCGGTGATCGATTTATTAGAGGAATTATCGTAGCAAAACCATTTGGGAATCATGGGGAGACACGAACATGGCAGGGGGTTCACTGGTTTTCTGAATTTCTGAAAGTGCATAATATTCTCTTAGATTCCCAGAGGCAACAAGCAACAAGCGTTTTTAGGTTTGAGTTATGCAGATTAAAGTTACCATTTGACTTTTTGAGAAAAAAACACTGTTTGTCTTAATTCATGAATGTATTAATGCCCCCCCCCCCCCCAAATTTAACTTATTTCAGAAAAAATGGCTGAAGCCTCCAGAAAAGGTGCCACACTACAATCAGAGCTTGAGAGTTTTTCCGAACAGGCGAATGAACGAAGCCACCACCAAAGGGAGAGCAGGCAGGAAGCCTTACGACGGAGACGATCCAGTGTTTATACGCTCTTCAAGGATAAAACTGAGAGCAAGACTGTCGCTCACGGACGAAAATTACACGACCTTAAACTGGCCTTCAGTGAATTTTACCTCAGCCTGATCCTCCTGCAGAACTATCAGACACTGAACTTCACAGGGTTCAGGAAAATACTGAAAAAACATGACAAGGTATGATTTACATGTATATCCTGCTGAAAAATCTTCAAAACACCGATGTTGAAATTCCTAAATGCGGAGATAATTCACTCTCCTCATGTGACACTCTCTAGCACAAATATTTTTTGGATTTTTATTGATTCCAATGGCAGCGCAGAAGCTTGAAGTCTTTGTTCCATCTTAAAATATATTAAAGACCAATTTAGTATGTATTTGAAGATTACCGTGTGTATTTGGAGAAAGACACTGAATTGTCTCCCTTAGTGTGTTTTCAATATACACAGTTATGCCCCTTGGTGTGACTTCATAAAAATATAAATTTCCACTTAATATGCACATGTAGATAGCTTGTACAATCATGTACATGTAGAAATGAATAAAATATTCTGACATGTTGATTTTCAGTTGCTGCAAACAGACAGAGGCACAGAATGGAGGCAAACGAATGTAGAGACGTCTAAATTTTACACTAGCAAAGAGGTGGACCACCTTATTAAGGAAACAGAGGTAATGTTAAAGAAGTATTTCATACCTGCCGTCTAACACATTGATAATCTTCAGGTGTTTTAGGATTAGGGACTATCATGTATGGGGTGGGGGGGTGCAATTTGCAGATTATTGGCAAGGATATTTCCAATATCACATATTTTCATCTTTCCAGTTCTTTGGATAACGCTATGAATATTGTGCTATGTATGCTAGACATAAACATAATCAAGCATTCATGCTATGTATGTCTAAGAAGACCAAAATGCCTAATTTTGAGGCGTGATTCGATGTCCCGTCACCAAGGCATTCTTGCATGGAACGTTCTCTCCAAAAGTATTACTTTCTCATGGAATCAGTGAGTAGTATATCATTTTCAAACTTTCCCAGTACCAGGTACTCACTGGTGGCAATCTTTCAGATTAGATTCTCTTTTACTCCCACCCACCCAAATGCACAAACACAGAAAGACAGAGTAAATGAAAATGAATCTGGCCTCATCTAAATTATCTGACTGGAGGACTTCACATATCTTTTGTAGTTTTAAAATGTATTGTTGCATACATGCACTTTGTACCCCAGTATTCTGATGAGTATTTACCATTCTTCTCATGTACAGCAAGTTGTCACGTCAGATTTGGAGGGTGGTAACAGACAGAAGGCCATGAAGAGGTTGAGGGTTCCGCCATTAGGAGATGAGGTTAGTGTCCAGAACAATTGAGGATGATAACAATACTGCAGGCCTGCAAGTGCCTCCTATATTTCCTATATTTTTTACTCATTCGTATATTTTTCTATATTTTATTCAAAACCTCCTATATTTTTACTTTCTCTCATGAAAACTTTCACCAAATACTGTGAGATGAGTCATTGGCGTGAGATAATTCATGTACTTTTCCGAAATATGAAAACATTCAAATCTCTCTTTCTTGAACCAAGCAGCAGAACGGATCTCCTCAATCAACATCACTATGACCACATTCAGTGAAAATAATTGATTAAACACCAGAAAAATACCAAGTTTGGAACATATAATGTAGTTTTGACCTGTCTTGCACTCATTTATTTCCTATAGTTTCCTATATTTTATTAGGAAAATTCTTATATTTCTCCTATATTTTGGCAAATTTCCTCCTACATTTTCTCCTATATTTTCACTGTGAGCCACTTGCAGGCCTGATACTGTTACAGTTTCATTTTGACATACGTGTATGTATTACATGTATAGAGGAAAAGTCTGACTGAAGAGCTATTCCATAACACTTGTGTCAATAACATTGAGCTAACCGTGCATTTATTAAATGTTTTAGCACGGTTATGTGAAATCAACACCCGTCAAGTGCAGGTGTTCATTGGGACATTTCATTTCACAAGTCGGATGAGGAAAGGGACGTCTTCTTTCATACAAGCAAATAAATTATAAGATGAAATTTCTTTCTCAAGTTTAACTATCGTTTCCATCGTGAAATTGATTAACAAAGCGACAAAAATAGACATATATCCACGTAATTTCCACACAGCTGACACACCTGACAGTATCATTCCTCATTTGAGCGACCACATAAACTCGTCCACTGACATTGGCACGATGCCAACTGAGACGGGAGCATCTGTGGACGAGTTTTTACAAGAAAGGTTGTCAAAGTTTGAAATATATTATCAACCTTTCATTACAATCTTTGTTGATAATCAATTTGGGTAATGCAATAGAATAGAAATAATGCTTTCATATGCGTGCTCAATGGTTATTTTATGCACAGTTAGTGTGGGAAAGTTTATAAATTTCCCATACTAACCGTGCGTAAAATAAGCATTGAGCACGCCTATGAAAACATTGTTTCGTAATTAATGCAGCATGTATTTATCTACCTGTGGACATTTATTATAATGCTTTGACTTTCTTGCCGCTCGTCAGTGATAGTATGTTTGATACAGAATTTTTCTCTCTTGACTTCAGCAAAATCCTTGGACGACATTCCGAGTGGGTCTATTCTCAGGGATATTTGTGGTTCTCTTAGTAGTCGTAGTTGTTGCAGGTAAGGCAGACAGAATGGCGGGAGTTTGGATTCGATATAGGATATGATATTCAGTCTCCAAATTCGGATTCCAATGTTGGTCCGCATATCCAATAAATGTTAGCAGCCCCTGAAAATAGGATTATATCATCACAACATCCTTACACTATGAAACAAGAGCTGTTTCGTTAACTTGCTCCAATAAATGTTGATTATCTTGAAATTTTCTGTGATTCAATCACATGTCTTTAAACATGTTAAACTGTAACCGTGGCACTTGTGTAAGTTTATGCCATATTCAAGATAACGATGTGAATAAAAAAAACGTAGTGAAGTTTCCCCCGAACAGTTCACTCGTATTCTATCTCGGAGGATTCAAAGGCAGATTTCTACAGTGGGAGAGAAATGTGCGCTGCCTCTTTTGACTTCAGAGATGACATTAACAACGTCATACTTCGAGCGTCCTGCACCATCTGCGGGACGTCACGGCAATGCAGAGAATGGAACACTTTTGTAACAATGTTGCGTTGTGAGGCAGTTTGCAATTGTCTGGCACAAACACTACAGGAGTCATCACTAACAGTTGATACTATAGGTTCTAATCTCTTCATGGCTTTAATTCCATTACTTGATTTTTCCAGTTTTAAAGTAAAACAGTTGATTTCTTCAAAAGTATTCATCATTGGGGTTCGTAATTTGGCATGGTTATTCTGAAGAAAAAAAGTGGTTGAATGTTTTTCTGGTCACTGTTCAAGGAGAGAGAGAGAATTAAAGTTTAACGTCTCGTTCAGCATTATTTCAGCTATATAGCGACGAAGTGTGACCATTGCATTTTATCCAATTTTTGTTTTCACACAAAATTCCACAGAAAAAGATCTGGGCTAAATTTTGAAAAACTGAGGAACCGACATTTTGGTGAAGGGTTATTCCACTCAGCAAAGTTAACAATTTAATGGAAAATATGGAATGTTTGAAAATGGATACTCATTTTATGGAAAAACAAGCATTTATATTGGAATTCGTACCTAGCAATCTCACAACCAATATATTCACATGTTTGAAATCCCAGAGAAATAAGCTCTGTAATAATATACATATATACATGTATGTATGTTGATTATGTTGATAGTTCTTACATAAAGATGACAAATGTCAGTGAAAATCCACTCAGGTGGGTCACTTGTCCTTAATGTGAGAAAGCCCGACGATTTATTCTAATTATCAATCCATACGATTCGTTGTATAATTTCAGCAAACTTTACCCGACATTCTGATAGCTGGGAGGCAGCTTTACGTATGTATAGGGGCTCATTCCTCCTCATACTTCAGTGTTTTCTATTGGGTATTAACACATACGGCTGGAGGTCATCGGGGGTCAACCATGTACTCATATTTGAACTGGACCCTAGGAACCACCTTTCCCACCAGCAACTTCTAGAGGTGGGCTATCTTTATGATCTACCTCTTAGTCTATGTATTATCCAGACTCAAAAAGGTTAAAGATGTAATCAGCGCCTCACATCTAGGCTGGAATTGATCTCTCCGAAACTCGGCGAAAGTGACATATGTTACGACAGGTACAAAATAGAACACATTTGACCATAAACAACTAAGCTTGTTCCCACCATTCACGAGAAAATAGAAGGAATTCGTCTTTAGAATTAAACGGCATGGCTTGCCGTTTATTTTTCGATGGCCATGTCAACAAGCATTTACACGCGTGGTGCATTCTGCCTACGTATGCTCTGCCACTCTACTGAACCTTAGGCATGAGCCATGACATTATCCCATGGCTGCAGCTGTTCAGCATTCAGATTCATGAGCGTCGCTACGTCACTCAAACGTACAGCACATGTTCAATGGCGAAACAGAAAACCCGTCGAAGCGGGCAGAGTTTCAAATTTCGTTGGCAAGATATTCTTGCACTCGTTCTATATAGCAATCTCACTATCATCAATTATAATACCTATGATGGTTTAGCAAACGTCGATGCTGAAAAACAGACGGGAGAGAGTTTACAAAATTCATCGATTTTTTAGGCTGATTACATCTTTAATAAACATTTGAGCTTTATTGACACATAGTGTAGCTGCAGAAGCCATCATAATGATGTCCATTTATCTGTCTGTCTGTCTAAGTCTCCTTCCTCTATCTCTGAAACAAAAGGCTCGCCCCACACCTTACCCTAATATATTCTGGGAACATCCTGCTACAATTATTGAACTCAATTATTGACCTCCCACCCCCAGGGACTGAACTCTCTATCTCCAAAACTAAGTCTCAACTCACCCCCAACCCTGACATATTCTCTCTCTACCCCAGACAGATTTTGGTTCGAAATGAACACTTGTTCACTGTTGCGGTGCTATAACGGGCTCTATTTACAGATGGAGCCACATGTTTCGACTGCAGTACAAAACTTTTGGGCCATTTATGGGATTTACTAACTATATTTTTACATCATTTTTATGAAGTAAAACCCTATTTGGTATATTTCATAAAAGAGAAAAATCCACTTTTATCACATAATGTTTCTATGTCCTACCTATGAAAAAACAAAACCGAAAATACAAGTTTTGCATAGTTAAAAAAAATAAACCCTCAATTGTAACGCGTTTTTCTGGATTTGAAAAGCTACTACATGTATGTTTCACCTCCTTACAGGTTGCAACGTGCCTTGCTGTGATATGGGGATTGAGTGTCCTGGCGTATTTGTTCAGCACATATATCCACATACCAGTCTTTGCCAGCCCGTTGGGTCTAGCAGGGCTTTTAATTCTTTTTCTACTTAACCCGATAAGGATCCTTCATTATCGGGCCAGGATGTGGTTACTTAAGGTTCTGGTACGTATCCATAGACTTAACAGGTGTGGATGTTACATTTTAGTGAAGATTTATCCCAAGTTCAGATGATTAAAATCATATATTGTGTAAGGAAATTATTTGATTGCCATAAAGTTATGCCTCCATCATGCATGGTAAAATATATTGTACATGTATGTTCATCTCATGTCACTGCCTTTTAAACTAACCAGGATGGGACTGATACACCACACTAAATATTACCCATTATTACCCCACAAGCAAATTCGTACTCAATATCTAGATTGTGATTGGTTAAAAGGTCGGGTCGTATAAACCCATACACCCCGAGTGATGTCTTGCTACTCGGGGTATATAAAAAAACAACTCATGTGCAATTGGAACCGTATGGAATAACTTTCGCCCAACTGTCAAAATTTAATGGAATAATGTCATAGTGCTTCATTTTCACTGAAGTATCCGACATATAACTCCCCAAAAGGTGTCATTTGTTCCAAAAATAAGTCGTTTTCTGAACGACTCGAAATGATGTGTTGTGGCACGTCCCTCGCAGTGCAGTAGCATAATGCGGACAGTTTTGTAATTGAAATGGCCTGCTGAATTTGTCCGTTGTACCGTTGGTTCTAAATGATAAATCTTTTTCAATATTTTGGCTATAAGATAAAAGGCCTGAGGGATAATAAATTCCTGACATCTCAGGGTGTATGAGTTTCAGGTAGGGTTGTAACTTTCCATACACCCGGGGGGAAAACCTGAATAACTAATAATACGGTGAATTGGTCTCCATTTTGAATCTACCATCACATTCACAGTCGTAACTTTCCGTACACCCGGAGGAAAACCTGAATAACTAATAATACGGTGAATTGGTCTCCATTTTGAATCTACCATCAAATTCACAGGCACGAAAATAATATGCCAAATTCACATCAGAGGACATTTGTGTGGAACAGTCCTATCTCAAATCCTGAATTTCTAGGATATTCAAGTTATATTAAAGTCTTTAGCCACTGTTACACAGAATATAATATTTCCAACCCTAATTCATTTTCCTTTCCTGTTTCAGTTCCGTATTTTCACGGCTCCCTTCCACCATGTAGGGTTCGCTGATTTCTGGCTGGCTGATCAGTTGAACAGTTTAGTAACGGTGCTCTTAGACTTCGAATACCTCATCTGTTTTTACGGTTTTGAAGTGGACTGGCATGGAGAAGACCGTAAGTATTCAATTTTATCTACAGTAAATAATTCAATAATAACAAGTGGCATTTTTCACCACATAGATATGTTAGCAGGCCTGCAAGTGCCTTCTGTATTTTCTATATTTCCTATATTTTTTAGTCATTCTTATATTTTAGGTAAAGAGATGTGATAAACGTTAATTCGATAAACCTGGAGCGATCCCAGATAGCATATACGTACCATTGTGTGGTACAGTAAACTAAACTCGTGTGAACTAATGTCTCGGACTGAAAACATTTTAAAGTCTGACCGGTTTGGATCCTAGTTGGATCTCATTAGAGACTGCAAGATTTGGGTTTGTTTGGCATATTTATACTAAAGACGGCTGTCAGCCGGCAGTAGGCCGGTGTAGGCTGGTAACTGACCTATGTTGGCCGGTAGTCATTCTTCTATTTTCCTATATTTTACTCAAAACCTCCTATATTTCCTATATTTTGACTTTTTCTCATGAAAACTTTCACCAATGCTCTGAAATGAGTCAATTTGGCATGAGAAAATACATTTTAGAGGTTTTTTTTTGAAAAATATAAAAACATTAAAATAGTTTTTTCTTGAACCAAGCAGCAGAATGGGTCTCCTCAATCACCACCACTATGACCGCATAAACACCAGAAAACTGCCAATTTTGGGAACATACAATGTAGTACTGGCCTGTCTTATACTCCATTATATCCTATATTTTATTGAGAAAAATCCTGTATTTCTCCTATATTTTGGCATATTTCCTCTTATATTTTCATTGTGAGCCACTTGCAGGCCTGTATAAATTTGTTGAAGTTCTTGTTCTGAAAGAACTGATGTTTCTGAAATATTTGTTTAATTAGTACACGATGAAGTGGGAGTTGCAAGTTTTGTTGTGATGTATTGGATGTTTGGTTACATTATACAGAAATCTGTTAATATCAGACCGAGATTTGAGCCTCATCTTATGTCATCTAGCAAACTTAGGTAGTGCGTCATATGGCAAACTTAAGACTTCAGTCAGCCATAGTTTGTATGAAAAAACTGTGTATGTATTCCAATATTCACTGAAGTATGATATGTTTACAAAAATGCCTTTTCTGAAAATTAACCAATCAGTGAAATAGTTCACCTCGATTTCATCCGTAATATAACTGATGAGTACATGTAGCTCATCTTCATTTTATCAAGTCAATTTCTACGTTTGTGTCTCAAATCTTCACCTGTTATCACTTAAGTGCCAATATCCTCCATTTGGAGATCTCCTGCAAACAAAATTATCTCCCTTGATCGCTGCGTCGATCGTCCGCCAGGTGGCGTGCTCTCCGCGCATGTCCATCACTCTTTTTCCTTTGCAGTCTTGGTGACAAGACCTGTTTTGAAAGAGCTCCTGTAAACAGTAACTTTTGGATTGTTATAGATGCACTCTAGGGTTATTTTTTTCTCCCGTGAGTTCATTATGAACCAACGTAGTCGCCCAGCTATAAAGATTTATAAGGAACGAATCATGTCGTCAGTTTTAACCAGTTAAAGACTTGCATTTTCTTTGTGTTTACCGTCAAGTGACATGCCGTGAATGTGCAGACTGGGACAACGTGACCTGGCATAGCTATCCTATGGCGACGCAGTCAACTATGGAGAGCGGCCACTGACCTGGCAAGATGTCCAGCTGAGAAGCAAGCTACTCAGGCCCTCTTCAACGACTTGGCTGTAAACGAAGTTTTCCTACCAGCAACTTATCGTTGAACGATACTGTTGCTGGTGGAATCTTCACAACAGTCCCGTGAAACAGTACAGACCCTTCACGGATACAGGATCACAGCTCCACGGTCCAGTTCAAGTTCGTCAGCAAGACGAATAGCAGTACCCTGGAGCTACATTTCAAGACGGTGAACAAGTTACAGACCTAAGACACGGCCTAGTTCAAGTTCACCGGAGAAGATGAGTTACGGACTCTATACCGGAGCCGTTACAACCACGGATCTGGGCAGACCTCGGATTACAGTTCCCGTTCATCCAAGCCTCCGCAACTCAAGAAAGACAAGTCTTCCAGCCGGGACCTGGTGAAGAACCGGGACCCGGCAAAGAGCCGTACCCTGGACCTTCAAGCGGGAACGGTGGACAAGTCTACAGTCCGGAGCACAGACCGGGACTACCAAGGACGTCGACACCACAGAGCGCCGGGACTCCGACTGCAGAGCACCTCGGACCCGACCATCGGAGAGAGAGGTTACTTCCAGAGGCGGTACTACGGCCCGGAGCCGTACCGCGGAACGGAGAAAGACACGGACCTATGAAGTCCGGACTTATCCAGTACACCGAGAGTCTACGTCTCACCGGGAGTCCACACCTACAGGCCACAGACTTTAGATCAGCATACGGGACCATGGCTCTGAGATTTCACGGCCCAATGTAGAACTCCGAGACCCCGTCAAGCTAAGAGCCTACAGGGACTACCGGGATACCGAGAGAATAGGCAAAGTGCAGACCAGTCAAGCCCAAGCCACGGCGATACGGTTTACTTCTACTGCACCGGCATATCAACTCCCGTTCATCCAGGTCCCCAAAGAACCGCCGTACCCCGGAGACACAGATGGACACGGCGAAGAAGGCAGTCCGAGAATCAAGATCACGGACTCCATCACTACAGCGGGACCCCGGCTCAAGCACAGCTCACCGGTTCCACGGCACGGAGTCACGGCCCTATACGGGACGCCGGGAGTCGGACGAGCCAAGGGAGCACGGCGAAGAAGGCAGTCCGAGAATCAAGATCACGGACTCCATCACTACAGCGGGACCCCGGCTCAAGCACAGCTCACCGGTTCCACGGCACGGAGTCACGGCCCTATACGGGACGCCGGGAGTCGGACAAGCCAAGGGCCTACAGAGGGAAATTACAGCCCGGAGCTGTACCACGGCCCGGAGCCGTACCTCGGAGCGGGATACCTCACGGACCTATCCAGCGCGCCGAGAGTCTACATCTGAGAAGTCACAGACTCAAGCAGAACGGACTTATACAGATCACCGAGACTCCACATCCAATAAGTCACGGACTTATGAGGAACGGACTCAGCCAGAACGCCGTGAGCCGGCCTCTACTCAAGCTTCGACCCGTACAACGGAGCCACACCTCGGTACTACGGCAAGCAGATCTCGTAAACGAAGTCGCACACCGCTACAACGCCGAGATTCCTATCCTGTACGTCATCATCGGGAGAGGGACCGCCCTAGACGTCGGACCCCTTCACCTAGTCCAGCCTACCATAGGGACCATACCCCGGAGCGACCTTACAACAGACGAGGGAGAAGCCGTTCTCCGGTTTCTCGTCAACAAGCATTGATGGCGAGGAGCGGACGTCTACCCACCGTCATCGTAGCCCGGAGCATCGGGATAAAACGGAAGTCCAGAGATGAACAGGGACTCGTAGATCACCATTCTGGACCTGCCCCCAAGGAACAGACTTCTGCTCCAGGGGTACCTTCCAAGGCAAGCCTGGTCAAGAAGCATACCGGGGTAGAGGTTCCTTCATCGGAGACCCGTGAGATGACACGACCCATTCTTCTAGCAACGGTGGGAGGCCCGTTGGCCGAGTGATTTAGATCCCCGACATACAGTGCTGGCAATTAGGTGCCTGACTCTGGGGTCGCTGGTTCGAATCCTGCACGGGACTCGACCAGACTCAGACTCGGACTATGAGGATCACGCACGACGTTCCACTTCCTCGGCATCCTCATCTCATACAGATTCACCTCCTGCGTCAGGCGGAGGTAGAAGAATAAGACATGCTACCCTTCAAAGTCAGGATAGCGGCGGTACACACGTTGACTCCAGAGATGCCCAGACCGGTGGTCGGCGATGACAAGCAGCCTGATGACCCCGCCGGGGACGGAGAAAACTTACTACGGCATCTCTTTACGGTTTAAACAAACCTTCTGAGGAGGAAGCTGCGCCAACCTGCGCACCATCTCCAGCATCAGCCAACCTATACGACGCACTGGATCGACAATTGGAGACTTCGTCATCTCTCCAGGAGCCCAGTCCTTACAAGGCTTACACTCTTCATGGAGACAATCCACCGTTCAGGGCCCGAAGTCTGAACCGGAGCTTGGCAGACTGTTGAACTTCACGAGGACACCGGCGGGGGTACTTAACAGAAGCAAGCCTGTGCTGTGGAAGATATGATGCTGACACAACACAGAATTACATCATACTCTGATTGGTTCCTGACGGCTATTTCCAAGATGATTCAGGATCCAGACGTGAAGCATAAGATGGATCCTTGACCTTTTTCACGGCCCAAGATGGATTTCCTCGGTGCCTTATCGACTCTAACAGAGGAGGTCGCCACGGAGGTTTCTCCGGTCAGAACTCGGACAACCCAAGCTAGATGCTCAGAGTGGTGTTCGCCCTTACAAGAAAGGACAGTTCCAAGGTAAAGAGGGAATCTTCCGACCGAGACAGGGGCAACCTCGTCAGTCAGAATTGATGGTTTCTCAAGTTTCACCTTCAAACCACTAGTCATCCTTTCATCCCTCCCAAGCTTCGAGTCTTCACTCACCTGATTGTGGAACGGTCGACCCTGACGATATAGAAGATCAGCGTCACTGTTTGTCAAGTTTTCGTCGAAGAAATGAGTCCTTACGTGAGGTCTACTCCAAGTCCCGACACTTCATCTGACGATCATCCTCAGTCTTCTAAGAGCCGGATCCTACTCCTCATCGGATAATCTAGGACTCCACCTACACCCGACATCATGATCAAGGGAATCTATTTCGGGAGAAACGGCTAGTCGGTTTTGACTTAACCCGTTTTTCTTTGGGGTGAGACATCCAGTCTACAGTGGGCAAGCCTAGTTTCACATTGAGGTCCCTTCCAAGGCCAAGTCAACACAGACCCGGACACTGGAATAGGACACGAGGATAAAGTCATCTCTAATCCGGAATGCGAATTAGGACTCCAGAACAGAACCTGGGACTCCAGCATTCAGCGGGATGACAGTAGAGACCGGACCAGACGACGGAACCGGACACTTACTGAGCATATTCGACTCTACAGGAGTTGGACTCCGACTCCCGATTGTCGTCATTTTTCGGCGTTTCCAGAGGCCCTTTTCGAGTTTCGCCTCGATGATCATGGCGGTCCAGGGATATTTCCAGGGACCCCACGGATTATGTAGTGCGGCTACATTCAAGCGGCAAGCAGGTTCCGGCATATGGAACCTGCACCGAGAACCAGACCATCAACACCATGACCCAGAGGTCCGTTGGATGGAACTACAGTCTACTACTCACCCGGGACCTAGCACAGTTTTGGCTAACTCCAGGTACTCCTCATTACAGTTTCTCAACTACAACTGCTCCTGAGGGCAAGAACAAGCAATCTAAGGATGCTCGTCCCGGAACATCTTCACCCCCCTTCCAGAGTGGCGATGCCGGATCCAGTTTCAACCGAGCATAGAAGTTCACATTCACCGATGCGGAATTCATAGCTTAAAGGGGTCCATTAGTCCGGCAACAGATAGCCGACACATCACATGGATACCACGATAGACAAGCAACGCATCATCTTCCTTAGGGATATCTACGCTAAGAAGGCGGTCCCCCTTGGAGGTTGCGGTTGTACAACACATCAGCATTGATTACGAACGTTCAGTACGGTCGTCAGTTGCGTCAAGTTTGGGGGGAGCAAGATTCCAGTCACTGTCTTCTAGAAACATCAACACTGGTCCCAGCAGCACGGTATCAGCAATACCATGTCACAACACCATGTGTCTCACATCACTTCAGGGTTCCCGCCGACAGCTTCCTCCAAGTCCTACAGGGTACTACAACCGGAAGATCACTTTTCCACGGAGGCACCGGGACCCGCAACGGCCGAACCCCAACGTCTGCTACGGTCCAGAATTTCCTTGCAGACCAGGGTTTTTTCTCCAGGACCAATTGTACAGACAATGACAGCAGCAAGCTACTATTTACTGTACAGTCGCATCAAGCCCGGAGAATGTACTATAGTAGAGGACCTGTGGCCAACACTGTTTCTGTTCCAGCAACAGCTGGTTTTTCCTTCTGCATCTGTATCAGGACAGGGAATCTCAGTCAAGCAGTACACAGGGGTATCACTCAGCATCATCCAGGGTTGTCAAGTTCACCCACGGAATCGACTACATTCCAGCATTTCGGCTTTCCATGGTCTTCACCTTTACAGTCTCGCCGAACACATCAATTACCACCCAAGGAGACCTGGATGTGGTACTAGGGCATTCTTACGCCTGCCATTCAAACCAGTTCTACCAACTGTAGTCAAGATCCTGTCCTGCAAGACAGCTCCATGACAGTCATCACTACGCAATCAGAGCATTGCGCAGTAGAACCTAGCTCCTTGACAGGGATGACAGACTGGTCAACCAGATCCTTTCATCCCATCCCGGATTTCGTCATTTAGAACGATTCCACACGTCAGGGACCAGACGTCCAAAGACTGTAACAGATTCCAGCGCTAACAGATTTCGTGTACCTGCTGGAGGAGAAGAGGTTTTTTATGTCCAGTCTGAGGCCTGGAGCACTCTTTATAGAACCGACAAGGGGTTCCAGCTATCTTCTTCTTTCATCACTTCTAACAGACCCATCAGCGGACATCACTAGTTCTTGATCACCGTCTGGGTTGAAGAAGACTGCCGACTGGTTTAACCAACTCGCCATCAACGCTCCTTCTCCTTTATGGAGACATCGTCTCACAAGATTAGAGCCAGTGTGACGTCCGGGCCACTTTGGGGAAAACTTATCGTTGAACGATACTGTTGACACCTGCGCTTGGACGATCAATTCAACTCATACTGATTGCTATCTTCAGACATGTCTGTACAGACAGATAGGATGACTACACTGGACCTATAGCTACAGCCCAGGGTATAGTCTACCACTCCTATCAAAAAAGGGGGGGGGGGGCGCCGCTCAAGCAAGCAAGATCCCGACAATTCCACAGGCATAGAGGACAGACCATCCCGGAGACGAAGGGACTTCAAGGCATCACGATGGCATCTGATTATCTAGCCAAGTATGCGAGCAAAGGGTAGGAACAGAGTCCACCTCTCGCCGCATTACTTGTAATACCTCGAACTCCCTACGCCTCTATACGACACGGGAATTATCAGGATATTACTGGGCATATTAGATTTACAAAATCAGAACAAGGCGTGCTCCGCTTAATCCAAAAGCAAGTCACAAGGCCGGCTACCCAACCTCCTCTGTTGGGAGTCTGGCATTTAAGTAATAACAGGTGAAGATTTGAGACACAAACATTAAACATTTATAAATAATGTTAGTGTTTGTTATCAAATCAAACCTGTTATCAACGTTGATTTGCCCAACCCATCCTCCCCTCTTTGCTCGGCCTTGACTCAAAACAGGTCTTGCTCAACATGGGAAAAAGAGTGATGGCCATGCGCGGAGAGCACGCCACCTGGCGGACGATCGACGCAGCGATCAAGGGAGATAATTTTGTTTGCAGGAGATCTCCAAATGGAGGATATTGGCACTTAAGTGATAACAGGTTTGATTTGATAACAAACACTAACATTATTTATAAATGTTTAATGTTTCCACTTCAAACTTCCCTTGATATATGTGGCCCCCTTCAATGTTCAAAGAACTTATAATTAGACGCGAGACGTCACTGACCTCGAAAACATTTGAATTTCGAAGAGTGTCTTAGAAGAGCGTTATTGATTGGCTGACCTATAAAGTTGGGTTTTTTACAAACACCATATTGGGAGGAATGGTGCCGCTACTTGAGGATGATGTCACTCTACTCACAATCAATGTGTAGGTTCTGATTGGTTTGTCGAATGTTCGTAGGTGAAATTTCCACCGCGGATTTTGAACACTAAAGGGGGTCAGATAAATCAAGGCAGGTTTGAAGTGGGAATGTAGAAATAGGCTGAATAAAATGAATATGCATGTAGCTATGGCCATGGTAAATATGTCTTTACCTTCCTCCACAGGTCCAGCTGTTTGTACAAAAAATGTTTACGGTCACGCAATCCGTGGCGTTGTTGCCTGTATCCCTGCCTGGTGCCGTTTCGCTCAGTGCCTGCGTCGTTTCCGCGACACGAAGCTGATTTTCCCACATATAGTGAATGCTGGGAAATATTCAACAACCTTCTTTGTGGTGATATTCGCATATTTGTACAAACACCATGTCGGTGAGTTATATTAGAAATGAGCCAGCCCAAATAGTTTTTTATTAGCGCTAATAATTTATATAATTTGCTGAAGTGTATTACATATTCAACCTGCTCACTTGAGTTATTCTGGCATATATACAGGGGTCAAAATATTCAAAATAATTTGCCGGCCAAATGAAATAGGGGACCAAAAAGTTCACTTGTCACCTTTAAGAATTACCTGAACATACGATCGTTGAAATTGTGAAGTACATGTAATTCAAGATTAATGACAAAACCACAATTAATGACAAAACCACATGTTGCAAGGTACCAATAAATTTGAATGAATTTGGTCAAAGATATATTTTAAACACCAAAAAAATAAAAATAAATTACCTGACTCTTTCAAAAATTACCTGTCAAGGACAGGTAGAGAGGTGTAAATTTTGACCCCTGTATATATCTTTTCACTGTTCTGCACTCCTCATTTCAACTAGAATGGTCGTCTGTTTTGACTTACAACACTAACATGCAGTCAGGGACTCCCAGATGCATGGGGCCCTCGGTGGCCGAGTGGTCTAAGGCGCTTCGCTGGTGACCGCTAGCCTCACACCGCTGAACCGGCACGGGTTCGAGCCCAGCTGGTCCATGAGTGAAAGTTTGTCAGTTACTTGCCGAAGGGCGGTGTTTCTCTCCGGGTACTCCGGCTTCCTCCACCAACCAAACTGACTGTCACCATATGAGTGAAACAAACTTGAGTGTGACATTAAGCCAAATTCCCTCCTCCTCCTCCTCCCAGATGCACAAAGAACAACCAAACTATTAGCATGCATTTGGAAAATCTCAAATGTGATGATGCGGTGCACACTTGCAGCACCGCCATTGTACAGGTCTTGAACACGGGGTAGCATGGGTGATATGGGGACGTGTGGCAAATAAATGAAAAGTAAAATTTCTTTCCATTGATATCACTATATGAAGATGTGCTAGCGACTTAGTAAACTTTTCCCCTGGAGTTATCTTTATCTTCTCATTTTATCATTGGATTGTTTTGGAAATTGATGCACATTATCATGAATTGGATCGCTGATAAAATATTCATATATACATGCAATATACCTACATTGTATTTGTGATTCCAATTCCTGTGAAGATTGTTTCTGTGACCAGTATTATTTTTTTTTTTTCTCTTGGTTTACGGATCCGCCGACCCTAAAAAAACAGGTTTTCTGAAAAAAAAAAAATCCAAATGGTCCTTTTTATTTCTCCGCCGATTCGATTTTCCTGTCAATTAAGAAAAAAATCCAGAAAACCATGTTGCAAAATTCTCTGATGGACTGGAAATGGCTCTCCGCGAGAAGTTGCTTGTTTTATGGGTTAACAATGCAAGCTTTTATCACTGATCAGACATTCAGCAGGTAGATGTCCTGCATACAACTGGCCATCATTTTACTTCAACATTTAAAAATCTAATTTAGTTGTGCTAATTTTTTTGAGTGAGATTTTTTTTTTTTTTTTTCCCCGACCGACCAACTCAAATTATTGTGGCCTCTAATCTGTAAACCAAGAAATAAAAAAATAACTGGCCTTTACAGAGTGGATTTGTGTTCTGAATATTCACAGAAACGAACGAAGAAGCGAGGCAGAACAGTGCCTATTTCTATGTGTGGATCGTGTGTGCCATTATCAGCTCGTGTTACACTTTCACCTGGGATATCAAGATGGATTGGGGATTGTTTGATGAGAATGCTGGCGACAATAGATTCCTACGAGAAGAGATTGTATATGCATATAAGGTACATGTACATCTGTAACTTTGCAAATACAGACATAAACTTCATAATTCAGCCGCAGGAATGCACTAAAACGACCAAATTTAAAGTGATCGTAAATCCTAAAGTAAAGTTTCCTTCAAATGAAAGACCATTGCGAACAGTGTGGGAAACTATTTATTGTAAGTTTTTATGATTTTATTACACAGATTAAATTGCAAATAAAGCATGGTATTTTATGGTGGTCTGCTGCGATCATATCTAGGTCCGGTGACGTCACACTGCCTTAAAACATATGTTTGCTACCTAAGTCTTAAACCTGCTTTAATTAATGCCTTTAATCCCTTATTAATTGCACAATCAAACGTAGAAAACGGAAGTTTAAAAGAAAAAGTTAACTCCCCTAGGAGAGAGTTGTCCGCCCCTAGGAGAGCTCTCCATTCAATTCCAGCCTGGCCACTATAAAGGCGACTGTAGCCTCATTCCTATCCTCTTTCTCTTGTTTGCTCGAGCAGTGCACATCTAGGGAAGTATTCAGGGGCAATCTTACAACATTGGTTGTTGTTGTCTCGCTGGTGTAATATCCTTTATCAAGTATTGTTTTTGTTATTCATTCGGAACTTACTTACTGTATTATTATGTCTGAAGTTCCGACTGGTATTCCTTGTCGTACGTGCGGGAAAAATTTATCCCCTTTAGACGCTCATACGGCTTGTTTATCTTGTAAAGATTTATGTTACCGGGCGTCCACGTGCGCGGAATGTGTATTATGGAATCCGGCGGCCTGGAAGTATTATGCCCAGGCCCTTCGGGTTTTTCTGTTACATGCTTGTGATGACCCGTCTTTGTCGGAGATCGACAGACGGGTCTTAGAGATTTCTTTAGTTAATGATGTAAAGTGTAATGAGGATCTTGACCGAGCTGGTCAAGACCCTCAGTCTCCCGTGTCAGTTTGTATACCTCCAAGCGGTACCGTCCTACACGATGATAATTCCAGGTTGCTAGACAGCTTGACCCGGTCCGGAGTTTCATTGTCTAGGGTCGATCCAAATCCAGTTCCTTTGTTACGCTCAACAAAGGCCAGGTCGGTCAAGCCTGGCCAGTCTATTGTTCCCGTCGAACAAAAGGAATCTTCACCCCAGGTTATTTCTCCTTTACCTATCGGTTCTCCACATGTACCTGTTAGTAGGAAGAAATCAAAGAAACGGCGTAGAATGTCAATTTCTCCTTTACGGGTTAAGACTAGACATAGTTTTCCTAATTCTGAAAAATCTATGGAAGCCTGTTCGGTTCTACCATTAAGTGTTCAGGTTGCGGGCTTACGAACATCAATCCCCGCAATTGTTGATTCTTCACATCGTCGTTCACATACTGCTACACGACACTCAGGTTCACATTACCATTCACGTTCTCATACACAATGCTCGGGTTCACCACCTCATCGTTTGTTTTCACCTGTTCGTGATTCTATTGCCCCTGTCCTTGATCATTCGGTGGATCATGATTTATCGTCTTGTTCTCAGTCTCCGGTTTCGTCGAGTGAGTCGGATGATTCTTCTTCCTCTCGGGTTAGTGTCAAAGATACGTCAAAGATGGATCATTTGCTTAGTATGCAGGCGCTTTTAGCGTTGGTTCCGGAAATGCCCGTCCCTACGAAGGTTGGTTCTTCTAGTGATAAGTGCCGGATAGCTGCGGATTCTGCATTAGCTACTCCCAAGCCGGGTGTTCCTCGTACATGTGCTCCGTCACCAGCATGGGCGGATCATTTAGACAAATTTGATCGTCAATTACAAGATGACAATAAATTTAAGAAGCCTCGTTTCCGAGTTTCCCATGGTCTTCATGATAACGTGTTACCTGACAAACCACCCAAGCGTGATCGAGATTTATCTCAGGTTTCTAAATCAGTTAAGTCGACTCCACTTGAATTCAATTCCAAGTTTGTGGAGAATATCCAAGAGATGTTATTGGCAATCCAACGTGCTTCTTCAGTCACTGATTGGTTTTTGTTGGCTACTTCGCGGATTGCTTTGGATCCTGAGTTACGCCTGGACGATGGATCGACTTCTTTGTCTCCGGGTCGCGTTGCTTATTTGCGGGGTTTCATTGAAACCCTAGTGCAGGCTAACCATCAAGTTATTGAGGCCACTTCTTATTCATACGTTTCGCTTCTCCAAGCGCAACGCAACGCCTTACTTAAGGCTGTCAAGCCGGACGTCTCCTTTATGGTTAAGGATTTTTTGCTTCATCAACCATTAGCATCCAGCGCCATTTTCAACAATTCTATTGAGTCCGTTGTACCTGTCATCCGCGAGGAACGTACTGCGCGCTTGATTGGGGCTGTTGCTCGGGGTGGTTCGTCGGATCGTCGCCCGAAGCGGGGTCGTAACTCCTCTTCCACCCATCAAGATGGCGGCGCTCGGGGGAGGTTTCGGGGTATTGACAAACCTCCACGCCGAGGTCGCCGTTCCTTTCGTGGTAAATCAACCAAGAGGGGTGGTCGTTCCAGTAAATGACTATCAAGTTCCCGTATCCGATCAAGCCGAAGTTTTGCAGCCTCCTGCTTTCCAGTCGTCCAGTCATCATGTTGTGGGCGGCCGCCTTCAATACTTCGTAGACAATTGGCGCCTCATCACCGACGACACCTGGATTTTGAGAGTTTTGGAGCGCGGCTTCCTGTTCACTTTTCGTTCCCTTCCCAAACTTATCGTTTGGCCACGCCCATCCCGCCTACCAGTCTCCGCGAGTCACGTGCAGACTCTTCTGTCTTCAGTCAACACGCTCATCGAGAAGGGAGCGGTCAGAGAGTTACCGCCGACAGAGGACAGTTTTGGGTTTTACAGCCACGTGTTTCTGGTTCCCAAGAAAGACTCGCCCCAGATGCGGATGGTGATCGATCTAAAAGTGTTAAACAAGTTTCATCTCGCCCCCCCCCCTCATTTCAAGATGCCGACTGTTTCATCGATTCGGGCCCGTGTACATCTTCGGGATTGGCTGGCCTCAGTCGATCTGCAGGACGCGTATCTTCATGTTCCAATTCATCCTCGTCATCGCCGTTATCTCTGCTTCGTTGTCAACGAACGTCGTTTCGAATGGCAGGTTCTCCCATTCGGGGTCAACATAGCCCCTTGGCTGTTTACCCGCATTACCTCACCGGTCATGGCTTTTCTACACCTCCGGGGTATTCAGATAGAGGTTTATATAGACGACATCCTCCTATGGGCAGCGGACGAGTCCCGTCTCAACATGCAAGTCCAGTTCACACTTCTGGTCTTACGTCATCTAGGATTCATTCCTCATCCTCTCAAGTCAGAGTTGGTCCCGGCTCAAGTTCGCCGTTACATCGGCGCAGTGTTCGATACTCATCATCAACTGGTATATCCTCCGGAAGATCGTTGGGACAAAATTCAGCTGTTGATCCGAAAGTTTTTGTCATCAACGTCACGAACACGTCAACAGTGGCAAAGTTTGGTAGGTTTGCTCACTTCCACTCAGGACCTAACTCATTACGGCCGACTACAGGTGCGTCCACTACAGTATCATCTGTATCCTTACCTACAGACACCTTCCATCAATCCAGCGGTGCCGGTATTGACGTCTCTTCATCCATATCTGATCTGGTGGCAATCCCGGCTCAACGTCATGCAGGGCGTTCCATTCCGTTTTCCGGCTCCGAGTCATCATCTGTACACCGATGCGTCCGAGACCGGTTGGGGTGCCCATCTGGACGAATTAGTAGTTTCCGGCAGATGGTCAACGTTGGATGCCAGTCTTCACATCAACCTTCTGGAGATGAAGGCAGTCATTCTGGCGGTGCAACATTGGAGTCATCGTCTCATGTACTCGTCTCTTCTCATTGCGACGGACAATTCCACAGTGATTGCTCACATCAACAAGTTGGGAACAACACGCTCGCTTCCAATGTTTCGCCTTGTGTGGGATCTCTACGAGTGGACTCGTTTTCATCACATTCATCTACACGCCCGCCATGTTCCGGGTCGGCTCAATGTCTTAGCGGACAGCTTATCACGTCCGGACACCGTTCTTCAGACCGAGTGGCAACTTCATCCGGAGGTGTTCCAGCAGATCTCCACCATCTGGGAGTCGCCGCTGATCGATCTGTTTGCTACGAGAAACAACGCCCAATTGACCCTGTTTGTCAGTCCGATTCGGGATCCTCAAGCCTTCGACATCGACGCCCTGTCAATCAATTGGGACAACTTCCTGGCTTATGCCTACCCGCCGATCGCCCTAATTCTGGAAGTACTTCAGAAGATTACCCGTCACGACTGCATCATTCTACTCGTAGTCCCGTGGTGGCCTCGGCGACAGTGGTTTCCGGTATTGCTCCCGCTTCTCACCGCCCCGCCACGTCGTTTGCCAGTGTGGCCCGACCTGTTACGTCAACCGCACGGGATTTTTCATCACAACCCTCGGTGGCTCAACCTACACGTTTGCAGACTATCCAGAATGCACTCGCAGTCCAGGGATTTTCAGCAGAGGTTGCACGAACGATGGTTTCAGCCAATCGATCTTCCACATCGCAGCTCTATCAGGCGAAATGGGCCTATTTCGTCTCCTGGTGCCGAGGACATGATGCCGATCCCGACTCTGCCTCTGTTTCCCTAGTAGCTGACTTTCTCCTTCATCTTCATCGAGATAAGAAGTTTCAAATCAGCACCATTGAAGGGTATCGATCTGCTCTGGCTAGGGTGTTACGCCTTACTTCGGGTGTAGACATTAGTCTAAACGATAATATCTCTGCGCTCATTCGCGCCTTCGCGTTACAGTCTCGCCGTACGCGCCAACTGTTACCGAAATGGGATATTGGTGTGGTTCTGTGTGCTCTGATTCGTCCGCCCTTTGAACCTTTGGAATCCGCCTCTATTAAAGCTGTGTCTTATAAGACCGCCTTTTTGGCGGCGTTTGCTTTAGCGTCTAGAGTATCTGAACTTCATGCTCTTGAAAGATCTTCTATGACCTGGACGGCGGATTGGTCTCGCATTTCTTTTCGGCCCATTCCTGAATTTATTGCCAAAAATGAGTCTGTGCGTTCAGGTCCGTGCGCTCGACGATCGTACTCCATTCCTGCGTTGTCAGACTTTGTGCATGGGCTCGAAGACGACCTCCTGTTATGCCCGGTCCGGGCTATTCGCCACTATCTTACTCGTACCGACTCCGCTCGCGGCTCTCGGCGCCTGTTATTTCTGTCTCTTCGGCCATCGGCTTTGCGTGACATTACCAAAAATACCATCGCCGCGTGGTTGAAGAAAACCAATAAATGGTCTTATCAATTGGCCATAGACGCTTCCCCTCTGTTGTCGAATGCCTCTTCTCATGAGATTCGCGCCATTGCCTCGTCATGGCCATTATGGAAGAATCTGTCTCTCCATGACATTGTCCAATCTTGTGCCTGGACGGCGAACTCCACGTTCACCAACTTCTATCTGAGAGATATGTCAGTCCAGTCAGAAGGGATATCCACACTTGGGCCGTTAATAGCGGCCCAGCACGTGGTCAACTAAAATTCCAAAAAAAGGGGGGGGGGGGCGGCAGTTTGAATCATCACAGCAAATCTGCAAATTGCTGTATCATCTCATCTCATTCATACTATTGGTCCACAATTGATTGATCTCATATTGAAGGAAGAAATAAGTCAGATGGATGACCTTGGATCCTCTAAAGAGATGTCAGACACTGTATTATCACCCTAAGATGTATGTATCCATGGTGAGTGTGATCTTTACCTTAACTGCGGTTTTGATTGTGTCCTTCAGGTTGAATCTGACGTTCCTTCTCATGGTCTCAGCGCCGTCTTCTGCACTCAACTCCCTAAAATGCAAGTTGGATGGAAGACGATTGTGGACTGAGAGTGGTGTGACTTGGCGATCGCTAGGCCCGGACCAGTTCTGCCTCACCCGGTCTTAGGAACAGCCAAGATAAATAGGCCTTACCAAGTAGACCGTATGTCCCGAGTGGTTGAGGTTCTCTCTTGGTATAGACGGCTTCCCGAGTAGTCCTACCCCCCGTAAGGCTGAGGATCTCTCTCGGGGGGAAACTAATAATTTCCACACCACAAGCACAGCTACATGGCTGTGAACAATCGAAGATAAGTACATCAGTATCTTATTCACATGTTTAACCTTTTTATGTTGATGACCAAGGTTTCATTTGTTGATTATGGATTGTTCATGCTATGCCCATGTTTCTGTGTCATTCCAGCGGTCACTTAGCCTTCTTTGATCTACTACAAGACCGAGGTTCCCACCTCCGTATGTTGGTACTAGGGCATTAATTAAAGCAGGTTTAAGACTTAGGTAGCAAACATCAAACATTTATAGACAATGTTTCTGTTTGTAACTAAGTCAAACCTGCTTTAATTTAATGTGCCCACCCTTCCGTCCCCTCGTACCGCGGCCTTGTTTCACTACTGGTCTCGGTTTGAGAAAGAGGATAGGAATGAGGCTACAGTCGCCTTTATAGTGGCCAGGCTGGAATTGAATGGAGAGCTCTCCTAGGGGCGGACAACTCTCTCCTAGGGGAGTTAACTTTTTCTTTTAAACTTCCGTTTTCTACGTTTGATTGTGCAATTAATAAGGGATTAAAGTAGGGAGTTCAGCTCAAATTTTATTTTACATTATCATCCAGACAATCAAGTTTTTATCAAATTTAGTTCTGAGAGGAATATATCTCAGTTTACGAAATTGAAATCGATCAAGTATTAGCGAAGCTCGTGTCATTTGAAGATCCCTATAAAGGACATTTTTTCGGAACTCTGACCATATACTCCTACATTGGACCCATGGCACTGAAAAAGGGGACAAAATCGCAAAATAGAGACAAAAATGTAACAATATTGACCATTTTTCATATAATTTCACCAAAACGACACACTTCAAGTCAATTTTTTATGACGATTCCAAAAAATATATTTATTTTTCTCTCGGAATGAAGATAATCCGCTCATTTGCATAAATTTGCATATTACAGATATTCTGAATTCAGATCAAATGGACATTTAGGGGAATCAAAACAGCAAATGACCACCACCATATGTCTTCAGCTACCCAAATTTGAAATATTTGAGATATCTGGCAAAGTATCAGAAGAAGAAATGAAAGTTGCGATAAAAAAAAACAAGATGGCTGCCACCTAGATTAAAAACTGTATATGCCCCATGCCGGGTGGGGATGGGGGGGTGTGGTAAAAAAAAAGTAATTATCTTTTCAAATACTCTAGAAAGATGAATTCAAAATGTATACAAGAACCTCCCATTTTATCTAAAACCTGAGCACACCTATTCCCTGTATTAAAATAGTTTTGTTAAAAAAAAAAATAAAAAAAAAATAAAAAAAAATAATAAGAAAAATGAAGATTTTGCATATGGAAAAAATAAGGAACTTAATTTAAATAAATAATGAAGAAATTAATTATCACAATAACTGTAAGAATATTCTGTTGAGAGAACGATATTATAATTATTTTTCAAAGATCATAACACGTATATGGTCAATACAGCTGGAAAACTGAAGACAGTTATTTTTTTTTTTTTTTTTTTTTTTTTGCAGTTAAGCCCTGGACAAACCACTGGGCATTTATTACCGGATGGTATAGCCACGGTTTTACAAACAACCCCTACAGTTCCACGTGGCCATGGAATATGGGGCGAAGATATTATAGTGTTGATACTGTAATAAAACACTGCATATGATATAGCCAGAACGTAATAATTTTACTAACAATCGTTCCGTACGTTATTCCAATACAAATTGCCAGGTTAAAGTTGCTGCATTCTGATTGATTTAAAAATAAATTTGTGACCGATTCTGACACGTTCCAGCAAGAACCAATATCAATATGAACAATGGGGCGTGGTTAAAAGAATGACATTTGTCAGTACATTCCTAATCAGTTTGAATAACTTGTACCAGATTAACATTCTGGCGTGAAAAATATAAAAGAACAATGTTACCATATTATGCTGATAAATTGACCCATCGAGCGCCGATTATTGACACGTGCCGACAATGAATATTAATATGGAATTTGAAGCGTGGCTAAGGCAGAAAGGCATTTGACAGTAGCCTCGGATACACAGATAATGCAGCAATATATCACATAAAAGATAATTCTCCAAGCCGTCCATGGCCGAGTGAAAACCCTATATACCATCTATATAAATTTAGTATATTTTTGACACGATTGACAAAGACACGACATGGACAGTAATCATTGTAATAAAAAGGGAAATGAGGATTAGATACTGCATGACAAGGACAGATAAGGAAAAATTATAAAAAACAAAATATACTAAGAAAGATGACCGTTAGACGTTAAAAAGAACATCTTTAGATATACATCTTTAAAATATCAGGGACAAATGTATCGGATGCATACCGACGTAATTTCACAAAAGCCGCGTCAGAACATTGCGTCTGGAGAAAGGTTACATTTGTACTCAATTGTATTAACAAAGTAACTAAGATGCACGGGGTGAACCACAAAAGGCTCCAAATATCCTAAACTGACATTGTTTAAAGCACCAATAGACACAGTTTACTCTGTTTAATGAATATTAATGAGACATATCGTAAACAGTGAACACGTGTAGACACCACGTGGAAGTGAAGATATGTAAACATTCCTCTGGTTTTTAATATAACTGGTTTTCTAATACATGTAATGATAAATTATTTTCTCGTCTGTGAATTATTATACTATGATAGTTCGACAAGATCAAGTACCATACAAGACTATGTATATTCCGTTGATTATGGCGGACAATATAATAGTTACGAATATGTACAAAATGGGTTCGCTAACAATTATAGCTCATCAAGGAACTTATGGTTCAATAGTCTACTTTTTCTAAAAATTAAAATAGTGGGTTGTAAGACAGTTAATCTGATGCCAAAAGCTACTACTCAATTATCTCCCTTGAGTCAGCGCCTTGAGTCAGCGGGAACAGGGTTGGCAAACCACCAATGTGTTTTCATACTCCCAACGAATTCAGGAAGTGAGGTAAAGGGGAGGTGATTGGAATCGGGTTCATAGGAAAGCGTCACAAAATGGCGGCAACTTCGGAAGTGGAGGGGACTGTTTTTTCCAGAGACATTTCGTGGAATAGCTGGCTTAAATTTATCAAAATCTTCCAGTTCAAAAGGCGCAGGATACATTCAGCTTTCCGACTGTACGCGTGAGACTAGCTGCGGCCTCCATGGTCTTCCGTCGGCCGGCCACCAACGAAGAAAATTGACCTGGTAAGTCCTTCCCGTGGGGAATTTTTGAAACCACGCATATCACGACAATCTACGAGATTCTCGTTTTAAAACCATGTTCGTTTGAAAGACATTTTTCCATTGGCTCCCTGATGACGAACGTCGGAGTTTCGACTGTTTTGATAAATATGGCGACGTCCGTCTTTCGCTGGTACAGTCTCTGGCCGAATTTGGACATGAAATGTTTAACATGTACGATGAAATAGCAAAGAGAAATTAATAAAAACCACAAGGAGTTTAAAGAATATTTATTGTAGGACACTGTCTGATAAAAACAATTCATTTTACGGATGTTTAGCACGTAAATTCACGCAAAGTTGCAGGACAGTGAAATTGTGTTTTTCATTAAATTCGTACATCATTTAGCCCCTGAGCTGAACTCCCTAATTAAAGGCATTAATTAAAGCAGGTTTGACTTAGTTACAAACAGAAACATTGTCTATAAATGTTTGATATTTCAAACTTTGTATGCACTTGCCAATGCTTGATTGAAGCTTAAGGTGCTTAATACTTTGAGTTTCAACACAGTCTTACTGTTCCAATGTGCATGTTTCCCTTGACACTTATGAGTTACCATCTCCCAGATTTTGATGAAACATGCACATTGGAACAGTGAGTCTGTGTTGAAACTCAAAGTATACACACCTTAAGCTTGAATCAAGCATTGGAAAATGCATTCACAGTTTTAAAATATATGTATTAAGGCAGTGTGACGTCACTGGATCTAGATATGATCGCAACAGACCACCATAGAATGTCATGCTTTATTTGCAGCTAACTCTACATAATAAAATCGTAAAAAAATTACAATAAATATTTTCCGACACTGTTCGCAATGGTCTTTCATTTGATGAAAACTGTACCTGAAGGTTTACAATCACTTTAATATCTGAAATTTTTATTATCACTTGTTCAAATTTTAACTGTACTACTTAGAGAGACAACAATAAAATTATAGATGTTTTTAGCATTGAAAATCAGTGTTGAGGTATGTTCAAGATATTTCTCATCGATTGTATAATTTGAGTCAAGTCTACCCAAAGTTTGCCTGAATTCAGTGATGTTCTGTATTTGTTCCAATTTGGGTTCAGACCTATGGCTAAAATGTTTTTGCCGAAAGCCCATTTATTACATCGGTACCCGAGTACTGGCAAACAGATGACATTACTTATACAAGTTATTAATTTCATGTATGTTACTACTTTTTGTCTTTTCAGAGTTATTACTATTTTGCCATCATAGAAGATTTTATACTGCGGTTTGCGTGGTCTCTAAATGTATCTGTTGGGGAAGGAATATTCCACAGCGAAATCCTATCAACTATATTATCATCCTTTGAAGTTTTTAGGTGAGAGAAGTCATGATGATTGACTACTACAAGTACATCATTATACAATTGTGGTATTTTGATATTGATCTATATGCAAATTTTGCCTGAAGGGTATTGTCGTCGTCGGCGTCATCTGTCTGTCTGTCTGTCGGTGCGTCCGTCTGTCCATCTTTCTTGTTGTGGACCTGAGAATTGAGGTGTATATTGTTTTCTTGGGTCCATAAAACCACATTGACCAAAATGGAAAGACTATAAATATTCTTTTAGTATATCACACGGACGTCTTATAACCTCTTTGTTAAGTTGACGAAAGCAATTTGAATTTAACATAATGTAAACATTATCTCTATCTCTTGCCTCCTGTCAGCCATAGTGTAAACCGTCGGACAATGCAATGGCTAATACCGTTGATGCAAGATGCACAAGTGACACAATTTTACCAATCCGAGTCAACATCATATTTATGAACCTGCTTGAGAGTCAATATTGAAAATTAATGACAGCCATGTAATCTCAAATAGTCCAATGGGGAAAGAGTAACACACACGGTCCTATAACAGGTTAGGGAAAACCTCTCTCTAAAAATGGACGTAAAAAAGGTCGTTTTTGCTTGATAACTTTTGACTTATTCGTCATAATGCTACAAAATCTTCAGGCGACTTACTTTAAATATTGTTACATGCCGGAACAGTGGTTTTCCAATGGAAGTTTGCATAGTCTAATTGTTAACAGAGGACAAAACATGTCGTCTATTCTTATGCAAATTAGATAGATGACAATTTGTTCCTTCAATATCATCCGATGCGGATAAATATATCCATGGTTGCCTATGGCGGATGTTTCTATCTTTGATATATCATTGAATTTATTGGACGCAAACGACCTTGTTTACCTCCATTTTTACCCCTCGGCCATTTTGGCCTCGGGGGTATTGTCGTCGCCATGTACGTCCGTCCGTTACCGCATTTTAGGCAAAACTGCTTGAGACACAACCACCAAATTTTCAACACTTATTTATATAGTGCTAAGTCAGACGCCTATCGAAAATGGCTTCCCTCGGCCCATATTTTACAGAGTTCTGCCCCTTTACAAATTTTTTAATTTCTATTTCTGTCCTATATGCCTGAATGTAACCAACTATATCTGCAGAACTGTGTTCAGTATAGCTACTATATTTTGAAAACTTGTTTATATTGTTGTATTCTACAAGCCAACAAAGGATTACTCGCCTCAGCTTCTGGAGTTATGCCCCTTTCGGATGTAATAATCTCCGATTTTGCTATCTGTAGTTGAATGTACAAGTTATATCTGCAGATCGGTGTTCGGTACAGCTTATTCGTCTTGGTTCTTATTTTACAGTAGTGCTAAGTCAGACGACTATCGAAAGTGGCGCCCCTCGGCCCATACTTTACAGAGTTATGCCCCTTTACTGATATATTAATTTATATTTCTGTCCTATATGCCTGAATGTAACCAACTATATTTGCAGAACTGTGTTCAGTATAGCTACTATATTTTGGAAACTTATTGTTGTATTCTACAAGTTAGCAAAGGATTACTCGCCTTTGCTTATGGAGTTATGCCCCTTTCGGATGTAATAATCTCCGATTTTGTTATCTGTAGCTGAATGTACAATATCTGCAGATCCGTGTTCGGTACAGCTTATTTGTCTCGATTCTTATTTTACAGAGTGCTAAGTCAGACGCCTGTCGAAAGTGGCACCCCTCAACCCATATTTTACAAAGTTATGCCCCTTTACAGATATATAATTTTTCTATTCCTCTGTCCTATATGCCTGAATGTAACCAACTACCGGTATATCTTGATCATCCCACATAGAACTATCTCTTCCCCAATTCACACTACACATGGGTCTCAATTACTTGGGGAAAGCCGAGGGGTTTTGATTAGATCAATCTCATGTTAGAGAGAGGTTTTCCCTAACCTGTATAATAAAGGTCTATATTTACCAATTAATTATACTCGATCTTACCATTAGTCTACAGTCATCAAACTTCTGGCTTGTAAATCCTGGAATAGCACTCCATGTAGCAGTGCCTGGACAACCACATCCCGGACTAGAAATTCCAAACTAGCTAATTCTAACACTTCCTTGACTGGCATATCATACCTGATACGCATGTCAGCACCCGAAGCACATCCATGGCTAGCATATCCTACACTAGCAGATCCTAGGCTAGCACTCCATGAGCTACCATATCCTACATGCTATCAGAGCCTAGAGTAGCACTTCCTGACAAAGTATATCCTGCATGCTGGTTGTGTCAGCGGAACTAGCACATCTCTGACAAATACTATGAGGTTATTATACAATGAATATTGTTGAATCCAATATGGAGTTTTATTGTACGAGTCTACATGTGTACGTTGGGTTGAAAGTCCGTATTGCAGGCATCGAGTCCAATACGGACTTTCAACTCAACGTAGACAAGTACAATAAAAGCTCCAAATTGAATTCAACATTGTATAATGACCTGTTTATTATACATCGAAAGACAAAACTATGACAGAGTTAAAACTTTTGTTTATTACTGATAAAGTTACAAAGCATAACATGAAAAACTACACACATAAATACTTTGATCGTTAATTTCGCTTTTTTAATATGACAATCAAGTTAAAGTCATTTAAATGGATGATATATATTATGCTTTGATTTTTCCTTTTCTGTTTTATTTTTTTTCTCGAAATATTTACATTCGTAATAAATAGTACGATATTTAGAAGAATTATTTCATGAAATATTCAGGAAAATATGCAGGCCTACAACAGTCCAGTCTTTTTCACTGTGACGACACTGTGACATATACATATAATCCTGAGTTACCGCCCTTTGAAAGAATCCAATACGCAGTCTTGACGAGTCCAATAACACTTTCTGACGAGTCCAATAACACTTGTTCGCAGATCCAATACGGTTCTTGGTACTGGACCGACATGTGGTACAAATGAATGGTTTTCATTGGATCATAAAATTAAATGTATAATAAAATCATATATTGTTTGTTAGGATACATGAATTAGGATTCCCTAGCTCGCTAGCTAGGCTATCCGCTACTGTATTTCTTCTATTTTTTCGAGCCAAAATTGGCCTTGAATGTTCGAATATCAGAAGAAATGTTCATTGGAAAAACAGCCTGTTCGAAAAAATAAAAGGTTAAAAAAATCTCGGCTGTCTCGACAACGTTGTAGGGCGGCTATACATGCTGTTTCGCAATGCTAATGAAGTCTGGCGTTTCAGGGACCGGAGTAACTGCTTAACTGACAAATAGTTGATTAAAGTAATCCTGTATTCAAGTAAAGAAAACTTCTGTATTAAATTAAAGAAAAAAATCCAGGGTTGGAAAGGGAGGGATGGAGATACCTTGTGATTACATATTTTCAGAAACAAGAAAATATACAGGAAAGATCGATAAACTGTTATAAAAGGCACAGAAGGACAGAGAGAGACGCCAAGCAGAGAATACATTCACGATAATGTCGGCATATCTTTTTCAGAGCCAACCATTTCTTATGAAAGGGGCTTTCTATACAGCACATTTTATAATTTTCGAAATTAGAAGACAAATGTTGAGATTTTTTTCCATGTTCGAAATGTTTAGATGTGAATTTAGCTTTTTATGCTCGAAAAAAATCACGTGTTCGAAAAATTAGAGTGTACGAAAAAATCGAAGAAATACGGTATCATTTAAAATGAGCTGTACGAGCATCCTTGTCTAGCATATCCTTGGCTAACATGTATCCCGTATAACATCATCTGATCTGGCATATCGAAGGATATCTCCTCCAGGTCCACTAGCCCCATTGTTTCCCGGGGATTGACCTGAGGTGTCATTGTGCACACTCCAGGTCATGGTTAGAATAGGCCTCGGCCCCTCCAGAGAGCTTGTCGTAAGAGACGACTAATGTTTTCTTCAGGTTTTGCGGTTTCCGGTTTCGTGGTAGTCGACCGAGGTCCCCCAAAAAATGCCTGGATCAGTCCATGCAGGAATTATAAGGCATTTACAGTATATTCAGGCCTTCAAGTGCCTCCTATATTTTCCTATATTTTTGAGTCATTCCTATATTTTACTCAAAACCTCCTATATTTCCTATATTTTGCCTTTTCTCATGAAAACTTCCATCAATGGTCTGTGATCAGTCAAACTGACATGAGGAAATACATTTCAGAATTTTTTTTTCGCCTCGCTTCGCTCGGCCAATATGAAACCATATTAATCTCTATGCTGAATCAAACAACAGAACAGGTCACCTGAAAGACCACCACTATGACCGCATTCAGTGAAAGTAACTTGATTAAACACCAGAAAACTACCAAGTTTGGAACATACAATGTAGTACAGACCTGTCTTACACTCCTTTATTTCCTGTATTTTCCTATATTTTATTCAGAAAATTCCTATATCTCTCGTACATTATGCAAATTTCCTCCTATATTTTCACTGTGAGCCACTTTGCCATATTTGTCAGATTGCCTGGTGTTCAGTGTTGATTCAGTCTGTTCATCTGCATCTAACACAATTGTGCTTTCAGGAGGTTTGTCTGGAACTATTTCCGTCTTGAGAATGAACATTTGAACAACTGTGGTCAATTCAGAGCTGTCCGCGACATCTCCATTGCCCCCATTGACTCCAACGAACAGTCCCTCCTAGAAGAAATGATGGACGATTTGGAGGGTAAAAACACAAGACGCACAGATGGACGCAAAATGACAGGAAAGTAAGTACTCTCTGCTGCATTTTAATTGACTCTAGTCTTTTGCTCGTGTCAGGAGAGCCGCTGTGACTGAAGTTTCTGTATGGATTGTCATGAATTCCTCTCTGATCTGACCTCACTGTAGCTCTCTGATCTGACCTCACTGTAGCTCAGATTATTACTATCCTTGGTGTCCGTCTCTACAGCAGGGCTGGAAATAAGGAGTGAATGATCATTCAAGTGGCTGGGAGGTGACTGGACTTACATTTCACTCTCGTTCAACAAACTTTCGTTCTCCGATGCCTCAGACCAGGCCCATTTGCCAAATTATAAAAAAGGCTCGCTTCGCGATGGTCAGTCAGCTGAAGTGAACCATTATTTAACCCCATTGCTTGAATGATCTGAATCTTGAGGAGTGTGACAATAATAACGTTCCAATTTTATTGAGAAGTATTTTTTACCTACAGCAATGTCAACTACTGTGACAGAACTTGACTGCACTGTGACAGAACTTGACTGCACTGTGACAGAACTTGACTGCACTGTGACAGAACTTGACTGCACTGTGACAGAACTTGACTGCAGAGAGTATATGCACATGTATGATACTCACTGACACGGAACCTTAGAGAAATAAATATTTAGAAAGTTATCCGACTGTTATTTTGGACCAGATGTGTATGATATCTGACGGTCATGTTGGACCAGATATGTATGATATCTAACTGACACTTTGGAGCCGATATGTCATATATCTGACTGTCATGTTGGACCAGAGGTGTCTGATATATTACTGTTATTTTGACCAGATGTGTCTGATTACCTGACTGTGATTTTGTACCAGACGTGTCTGATATCTTAGTTATTTTGGACCATATGTCTGATAGTTGACTGTGATTTTGTACCAGATATGTCTGATATCTGACTGTTATTTTGGTCCAAATGTGTCTGCTATCTGACTGTTATTTAGGACCACATGTGTCCGTTATCCTACTGTCATTTTGGACTAGATTTGTCTGACATCTGACTGTCATTTCGGACCAGATGTATCTGATAGCTGACTGTCATTATGAACCAGATGTGTCATATATCTGACTGTTATTTGGGACCATGTCTGACATCTGACTGTCATTTTGTACCACATGTGTCTGATATCTGACTGTCAGTTTGGACCAGATGTGTCCGATATCCTACAGTCATTTTGGAGCAGATTTGCCTGACATCTGACTGTCATTTTGGACCAGATTTGTCTGACATGTCATTTTGGAGCTGATTTGTCTGGCATCTGACTGTCATTTTGGACCAGATTTGTCTGATATCTGACTGTCATTTCGGACCACATGTCTCTGATATCTGACTCATTTTGAACCAGATTTGCCTGACATCTGCCTGTCATTTTGGAACAGATTTGTCTGACATGTCATTTTGAACCAGATTTGCCTGGCATCTGACTGTCATTTTGGAACAGATTTGTCTGATATCTGACTGTCATTTCGGACCAGATGTGTCTGATATCTGACTCATTTTGAACCAGATTTGCCTGACATCCGACTGTCATTTTGGAGCAGATTTGCCTGACATCCGACTGTCATTTTGGACCAGATGTGTCTGATATCTGGCTGTCATTTTGGACCAGATGTGTCTGATATCTGACTGTCATTTTGGACCAGATGTGCCTGATATCTGACTATAATTTTGGACCAGATGTGTCTGATATCGCTGTCATTTTGGACCAGATGTGTCTGATATCTGGCTGTCATTTTGGACCAGATGTGTCTGATATCTGACTGTCATTTTGGACCAGATGTGTCTGATATCTGACTGTCATTTTGGACCAGATGTGTCTGATATCTGACTGTCATTTTGGAGCAGATTTGCCTGACATCTGACTGTCATTTTGGACCAGATGTGTCTGATACAGGGTTCCCGCGGTCATGGAAAATCCTGCAAAGTCATGGAATTTGAAAATTGATTTTCCAGGCCTTGAAAGTCATGGAATTTTGTGTCTGGTCATTGAATTTTGTAGGTCATGGAAAAAATAAAAGGAACTTGAAAATGTCGGCCAGGTCAATATTTCTCTTGATTTTTTTCACCGAAAAGATGAATTTCCTGGACCAGCGAATGTTCTATTTGCCGAGTGTTGTGTATGGTCTACGAATGCGATCAAGTGTGCATCAGGGAAGGTAACTTTGGTCTTGGAATTCTCTTAAACTCCCAGCATGCATTTAGGAGGAATAGGCTCTTCTCAAATTGCATCAGTGTAAAAGAAATGCCATGAAAATGCTCTTCTCACTCGATGCCCCCATTATCCATGAGCATTTCTGATAGGTCATGGAAAAGTCATGGAATTTGTCCATAAAAGGTCATGGAAAGTCATGGAATTCAATCTGAATTTCTATGCATGAACCCTGTGATATCTGGCTGTCATTTTGGACCAGATGTGTCTATCTGACTGTCATTTTGGACCAGATGTGTCTGATATCTGACTGTCATTTCGCACCCTAGGATTCAGTGGGTAAATCAGAACAATGATTAAATAATCAAGGTGTAAGTTTAATCCATATGTAATTTATATTTCCTGTCTTTATTTGCAGGAAGAAGAAAGAATCACGTGTCTGGTTGGATGATGATAAAGATGAACTTCTGGCAAATTGGAAATTTAAGGGTGTATAGCTCACAAATATATCTGGAAAGAAATCCATGGACAACGGTTTTGTATGCAAGTGTAGGTTGCAGTCAATTCACACTGACAGACCATGTTTTATTTTTCTTGTTTATTTTTATTTATTTTTTTTTACCATTAGAATAAGATTTTATGAGAAATTTGAGATTAGTTTTATCATACTATCATGGGGACTCTCACAAAAAAATGACTTTTACGATGTATTTGTGATGTAAGAAAACTATCTATATACCGATATATACCCGGTATATATATATATGTGAAATATTGAAACAGGTCTGATTTGTGTTTGTCATTAAGTTTGGATCTGTAATAATCTATGAAGCATACATGTACATGTATCCTCGATACAAGCAGTACTTATTGATTGTGTATGTGAAGCTGTACTGGTTGTTCATTTCTCAAATCACAATTTCTCCAAATTCTTCCCTGTTTTAGTATTGTGAACATGAGTGTAATGTTACATGTATCTTTGTATATATTTTCCAAGCTATATTGTTTCAAAGTGGATTGCTACAAGCAAAATCAATAGTATCACATATTCTTATGAAGTAGGCTCTCATTTGCAAATTGTCTGGTAATGAGTGAGTCAGTCAGTCCATCCGAATCCTTTCTCCGGCAAAATAAGAAGAACTGTTGACATTAGAACCTTGATTTTTGGCATGAACGTGCATTAGGGGACTGTTACCAGCAGTTTCTGAGCTGACCTACGTACTTTTGATGAAAATTTGACCTACTTAGGTGACCTATAAACCTCAAAATTGGCAAAAACATGTCCTAATGCCTCCTAAGACCATGGAAATGTGCTTAATTAGGTCAATGTCAGTGTGACCTGACCTAATTGGGTCAAGGTTAATGTGACCTACTTTCTGACCCAATTTCTGACCTAATTAGGTGACCTAGAAACCTCAAAATTGGCAAAAACATGTCTCAATGCCTCCTACGACCATGGAAATGGTCAGTCTTAGGTCACTGTACACACTTAAATCATATCAAACACTACTTTGTAGGTCCTGTGACGTTAGTCACACTGCCATATATGTAAAGCCTTCACAAATATTCTTATTTGAGAATAGTTTTTGCTGTGAATGGGGAATCTGAAGATAAAATATAAATTTCAAAGAAATTTGTCTATAGCAAGGAAGAAATTAAGAATGCTAAAGCTATTCCACTTTGTTTCAGTACTTAATTATGTATTGTAAGTGTGTGAGGTACTAGTCTACATGTATAGCCATATTGATTCCGACGCAAAGTTTCAAAAAAGTTTGTTTTTTTCAAATTTTTTCTCTTCTCAAATTAAATTTATGTCAGTCCACAAGAGAAGAAGCTCATAATTTCCATATAATCAGTGCTGTAGTGATTCTGTATTTACATGTTTTACTCTACCGATAATTTCCATCATTATATACGATGGTAATCTATTGTATATTGCAAAGAATAGGTTCTCATTTTTCACAAATCAAATAGTTTTCTAACAGGTACATGTAGATTGTTTTGCTTTTATTTCCTTAAAAGCCAAGTCAATCGGTGATCTGAATTATTTTGTTTTTTTTGGTGAAATTTTGAATTCATGTACATATACTTTAACAGCTCACCAAAATCAAATAAATATTAGGAAGACATGGAACTGTTACCAAAATTTTCATAAGCTGAAATTTAGGGAACATGTTCACAATTTTATGTATATTCTCTCTCACTTGGGAACCAGGTAGATCATCAGGTCTCTCGGCAGGCATATAAATCTTCTATTTTTGCAGCCGTCAGCTACCATGAATATTTAATTTGACCTGATTGCTATTATTCAAATCAGCCATTCAAGCAGACAGATGTTCAAGCAATCGGTGGTATTGGTCTTAAAACACCCATCGCTGGAAAGAGAGCTGCTGTAATCTAACATTGGGAAATATAAAGGTTTATGAAAAGCAGAGCCACAATAAAAAAAATACCCAAACTGATTATTTTGATCACCAATCAGGTCCATTCTTACTCTGGTGAAATTCATTCTAATAAATAAACATTTATAAACTGTCATCAAGTTAAAGGAACGTAAACTATAAGGTAAAACACGATTTAAAAAAATCATGACAAAGATTTTTTTCCATTTTTTTTCCCAGTTATTGAGAAAGATGCAAACAGAGAAAATACTGTGATTCAGAATTTCTTGAGGGCGCCGCCATGTTTATTTTTAGCAGGAATTTTAAACCAATGAGAAAGCGTAAAATTCACTTTGAACTGCCCTATTCTTTGAAATTATACCATAGACACTGTACGTATATTAAATAGCTTTTTGTGTTTCTGAATTTGTTAAGACTGGATACTAAACATTTTCATACATATATTCTGTACTTTGTCAAAGTCTTGCCACATGTATTCACAAAAAGTAGGTGTACATGTTCAATGATGGTATTTGTTCAATTTAAGATTTTGCAATCCTTTGTCATAAAACTCCAGACCATATATGGGTTTGATGATAATTTTATGTGCCAAATTTGGCGCCCAATGCGAGACTTGATAAAATCGATGTCGCAAGTATTATCATCTCAGAAGTGGCACTTCCATATTGGAAGACCAATTCTGTTGTCCCAAGTATGCATAAGGCATGTTAAAGTTTGCAGGAAGTGGGTGGGAAAATACTAGAGTCGCGAGAAAGTTTGCTGTTGTAAAGTTTGAATGTGTGAGAATGTTATGTCCCTGTGATACACTCAAATTCTCAGCATGGTTTCTGATGTTAACCAGTTTGTGAATGTTGTAAAAGAATATGAAAAGGCCAATGTCCACTCCATGTACATATAGATTCACTGAGGGGCCTGTCATGTATGCAAACTTTTTTATATCCGGGAAGTTTTGTATTTAATATTTTAAGACAATTGTATGCCGGACAGTGAGAATTCTTATCAATGTATACACATTATAATAGGGTGGATATTGTTCTAACACGAGTTGTACAGTACGATAATTCCCCCAATTATTCAATCACAGGAAGTTCACTTTTCAACTCTGTTATTCAAACACCGAGAAAAAGTAACATTCCCCATTCTTCATTCAAATTGAAGAAAAATTATATGATGGCAAAATGTGACACTTGGTAGCTGGTGCCATGAAGAATATTGCCGGATATACGCCATTTTTTCTGCACTTCCGGTGATCAAATTATTAGGGGAATTGCGATATTCAAGGTTCATGCACAGTGTGTTACGAGTACAACCATGATATTACTTAAACTCCATGTCATTTTAATTGTATAAAAAAAATATAGTTTAGCTTACATATTTGAAAACAAAAATGAGAAGATATATTTTGCCAGATTTTAACACCATTTGATGTGCGCCTTTAATCGGATCTCAAACAACCAATTATAGTGAAGACCAATACTCAAGTTTGGATGTTGGATGTTTAGGTAATATTATATCAGTAGTTTTTGACATCTTCAAAAGATTGTCTACTGTATATGAAACAATGGATTGAGAAATGCAACTTGCAGTGATACAGTTTTATGTGTTGCTGGAAATTACATGTACTATATGAATAACTATATGACATAGAGTGCTTGCGATTAGGTACCTAACTCTAGGGTCGCTGGTTCGAATCCTGCACGGGACTTGACCAATTTTCAGCACTAGAATCTGTGCTATTCTGAGATGGTGTAATCCTAAAATAAGGAAAATACTATACAATCACTTTCAAAATGACAAAAATTATATCTTCCTATGTATTCAGCTATGGTACATGTAGACATAATCTTACACTAACTGTGGTCTAAAAATGATTGAATTGTTACAGACCTTAGCTGCAGCATTTTTCAAAAATGCCCTTTTTTTATCCATCTTGTTTCTTTATGTTGTAAGAAGGTTTAATTTATTTGGTTCCAGTTTCTTTTTTTTCATTTCCTGGTAATTTATCTTTTAGGCTATTTATTGAAATTCAGGATGCGATATTTAGTCGTCTTGTAAAATTCTCGTCTTTTAAAGATGTTCTGTTGAACGTTTGGATCAAGGATCATGTATGGGTCTTATTTTCTGATTTATCCATAGAAATGATATTGTACAGCTGAGAAGTCCCAGAAGTCTAGTATTGCTACCATATGTACAATGATGGCGTGTTTGTATGTAGAATAGAGTGACATTCATTATTTCTGTTTCAATGCACTGTTCCATTAGTAATTCTGAAATTAAAGATCGAATTATTTTATCTCCACAATCCGTATTCCATGATAGATTAGGATCTGACTTGGATCTTGCCATTGATATATAAAAATGAGACCAGTACAATATATCTCTTCCGTGTTGTTTGTATTTTGTGGTGTTGTAGCCTATGTTTGAGCTAACTTGTATTCAGAATGAACTCTGACAGTTGGTTATGTGAACATAACACACATCTTGATAGCTCAACATTTCAATAAAATAGAATTTCGTTATCAACATTCACAGATGGATTCCTTGGGTTTAATGTCCATAATGGCGATGTGAACGCCATAAAAGCCAAACAGTTTCAGCTAGGGAATTCAAATTTGGTATGCAGGATTGTTGGGTGGTCAACCACAACAAGCCTATTGAATTTGGGTACATGGCAATGATTTTTGTGGTTTCCACGCACGCAAAATGTCCAAAGAAATGTTCAAAGATTTCTTCTTTGAAATAGCAGGAACACAACTGGGCTGGGTGGTGCTTAGTTGGTTCGTCGTGATATAGCTGAAATATTGTTGAAAGCGACGTTTAATTCTATTCACTCACTCACTCAAACGTGATGAGGATTGTGATGGCAAAGAATTGTATTGATTTTTTACCGTTCTGTCAAGGTTGGCTGAAGGGTATTGTCTGTACATCTGTCTGTTTGTCTATCTTGCTTGTTAATACAATATCTCTTGAAGGATTATAGCCAGGCTTATTAAATTCATGTAAGATATGCAACTGAGCCTTCCCCAATTGATTGACCTATTTTATCGAGGTCAAATTCTACTTGCAGTATTTTGAGGGATCATGGCTCGGCTCTTCAAATTCACACCACCGTAACATGCTCCTTTATCTGCAAGATATCTGGAGAACTACTGGACAGAATTTCACCAAACTTGAAAGGAAGCTTCATTGGAATGACCTCATCTAATTACGTTTTCGTGTGTGTGTGCATCTGTACGTGTCCAGTGTCTGTCCGTTCTACTTGTACATGTATATACAGGCCTTGTCTGAAAGACATCTGGAGAACTACTGGACAGATTTTCACCAAACTTGAATGGAACCTTCATTGGCATGGCCTCCTAATCTGGTTAGGTTTCTCAGTGTTTTTTTTCAAGTTGAAGCTGTTTTGGTATTTATTCAGGAATTCTATCAAAAATAAACAAATAACAAAATGGCTTGCCATACTGGTATACTCTAACCAAGGTTGAACTTCATTTTTTTTCTTCTATATCACTAGTATCATGTACATGTATTAAACCATGATAACCTCATATCATCATTTCACTGTGTCTCAAAGTAAATCCAGAGAATTAAAATTTACAGAAATTGAACTCGATTTAGTTGTTGTTCTTGCATTCATATTCCTACGAAGAAGGCTCTCATTTGCAAATTGTCCGTTAATGAGTGAGTCCATCAGTCCATCCGAATCCTTTCTCCAGCAAAATAAGGAGAACCGTTGACATTAGAACCTTGATTTTTGGCATGAATGTGCATTAGGGGACTGTTACCAGCAAGTTCTGAGCTGACCTACTTTTGATGAAGATCTTGGATGCTGTTGTGAGGTGGAACATAGGATACATACTGTAGATGATGTGCCGGTGAGAGAGCCACACCCTCTGGTGCCACGTCATCAGGGACCAGAGGTTCGGGAATATATCAAGAAGGCAGTTCGAGGCACTGTCCGTCCTTCCAGTAGCTCATATACTTAAGGCTAGTGGGGAACTAAGGCTATGTATAGACTACCGGAAATTGAATGCTAGAACACACAAGGACGCGTATCCTCTTCCACGTATTGAAGAAGCCTTGGAGAGCATGAAGGAGTCCAGTTCTTCAGTTGCCTGGATCTAGCGCATGGCTGTCATCAAATCCCTGTCGCAGAAGGGGACATTGAGAAGACGGCCTTCCGGGTGAAAACGGGCGGATTATAGCGAGTTCACACGCTTGCCCTTTGGGTTATGTAATGCTCCTGTAACTCTTATGAGGGTGATGGATCACATCTTTGGGGACTCCAACTTCCAGACGCTCTTAATATACCTGGATGATATACTGATTTTTGCCTCATCCTTTCCGGAGATGATACGGAGACTTGGCATGGTGTTAGGCAGGCTAGGGCATCACTATCTAAAAATGAAGCCAGAGAAGTGCCACATGCTTAAACGGCAGACACGGTTTTTGGGCCATGTGGTAACCGAGGATGGGATAGGAACTGATTCTGAGAAGATGAGAGCTGTGTGAGAATGGCCTCACCCAAAATCAGAGATAGATTTACGCGCCTTCATTGGGTTGGGTGGGTATTAGACGATTTGTGCCCCATTTTGCTAAGATTGCAGCGCCACTTGCTTGATTGGGAGGGGGCAAGAAAACTAAGGATAACGGCTGCGGATAGGTGCTTGTTTTCAGCAAAGTGGACAGATGCATGTGAAGTAGCCTTCATATGGTAAGGACTCGCTGATCTGTTCACCGGTAGTAAGATACCCAGATCTAATCAAGTCCTTCATTCTGGAAGTGGATGCTAGTTTCAAAGGACAAAGGACACTAACGCAATATGTGGAACTACAGTTTTATGAAACTAGAACTCTTAGCCCTGCATTGGACTGTGATCAAGTTTCGCGATATACTTTTAGGTTCGGAGTTTCAGGTATACACTGATAACAACCCTCTTAGCTACATGTACATCAAGACTTCTGCAAAAGTGGGTGCTACAGAGATGAGATGGGTAGGCAATTTGGAGATGTTCAACTTTACTATGCGTTGCCGGCCTGGTTGGTGTAATGGAATGCTGATGCGCTCAGTCACAAGGAGCAACACGGAGATGATGGAGAGTGTGTATCGAGGAGACTCAAGTTGACATGCCATCTGTCCCTGGTGATGTTGGAACTTGTGGAACATCACTGTCTCCAGAGTTGCGTCAGACTATTGTACAGAATTTATGGAGTTTGTGGTGGAGATAGGTGTTCGTCCGATCTTGTGAAACACAGCCAACAAAGTGTACAGCCTTTTCAAGCCTCGCGCCGGATGATCTTCGACAGTTGCAAGAACAAGGTTAGGTTTTTGGGTGCCTGTGCAAGTTTAGGAAACTGGGTCATCGGCCAACCTCCAATCAGTTGCTTCAGGAGGGTAAAGCGGCACGCAATGCTTTCGAGAGAAACAGGGTGTGCTCTATCGTGAATGTGTTGTCAACAGTACACAAATTGAACAACTGCTACCGCCCTCAGAATTATATGGGAGAGTATCAGAGTCGGTGTATGACCAAGCGGGACACCCTGCCTATGACAAGACATTATCTTTACTACAGAGCCGCTAGCTGCTATTGACCAACGATGACCAAGGATGTCGCAAGCTTTTGTGATAGTTGTCAGAGATGTACACTGGCAAAAGCAGGCAGGAAGTTGCCCCCGGCCAGGAGTCATCTGCTAGCGAAGCCACTGGACGTCCTTGCCATGGACTAGACCATGATTGAGCCTGCTGGTGGAATGGAAAATGTACTGGTGTTAACAGATGTGTTCAGTAAATTTACACAGGCCATTCAAACACGCAATCAGCTAGCAACAACGGTCGCCCGTGTGTTAGTAAAGAAATGGTTTGTCCGATATGGGGTACCGAAACACTTGCATTCTGCAGTTATCCAAGCTCTCTCCCAAATGTATGGCATCACTAAAAGTAAGACAACCCCATACCATCCTGAGGGAAATGGAGGTTTGCGAACGTTTCAACCGAATGCTACACGATCGGTCTAAATACCTTACCAGAGAAACAGAAGAGCTGTTGGCACAAACATATTTCTGAGATAGTGTACGCATATAACTGTAGGCTCCACTGTTCAATGGGTTACAGTCCATTCTTCCTGTTTTTCGGCAGAGAGCCAATCCTGCCAATAGATGGTTTTCTTGGGCTTAAGGAAGACGATACAGGCAGTGGGTCTGTGGATGATTGGGTCGCTTTTGTGAGGGCCAATGAGAAGACCGAGAAGGAGGCAATTTGCCGTAAAAAGCTCCACGACCGAAAGGCTGAAGATACTACCCTTCCTGTAGGAACACAGGTGTTTTTGAAGGATCATGGACACAAGGGGCGAGCAAAGATTCAGGGCTACTGGTGTCCTGTACCATACCATATTGCTGGACTTTTGGATACGGATGGCCGAGTATTTAAGTGTTATTAGATGGTGGATTCAAGAAAGTCGTTCATTGGAATGAGAGGAAGGATGCACGTAACTGCATGAGCTGCCAAATAATGGTACACCGGCTGGTAGTCCACATAGAGACAGTGACCAAACAGACGAGGAAATAGAGTTCCCAGTGGGTATTGTAAGACCTGCAAATAGAACTCGCGCCCATCAACTATCCCAGAACCAGATTCTCCACTTCTTACTGAGGCAGTTGACGAGCCAGTCTCAGAGGTCGTACCTCATCCACAAAGTTCAAATGAAGATGACCCTGCACCAACCAGACGAACTCTACACAGTACCGCTGGACAACACCCAAATTCATTCCGTCTGCCAAGATAATGTGAAGATGACAGTTGTGTTGGTTCCTAATCAAGCCCTCATCAATCGGAGTCAGGCTCAACTTCACGTCACCCAGGTGTTGGCCAGCACACGGAAGTGCTGAGTTTATGGTGTTCATCTTTCAGATTTAGTTGTATGCTGGAGGGCCATCTGGTGGGGGAGTGTGGTACCCACTTCAGCATCGAGGGAGAATCCCGGATGACGCAATCACAGTGAATTCCCAAAGTCGCGGATTTCGGCACTCTCCGCCGTGTCTCGGTTGTAACAATTAAACTCATCTGTACATTATGAATTTAAATGTTTATTGCAACTTCCCTTGTTCGTTGGAGGAAGGCGCTTTTTGTTTGGCCTGTCGGGTTTCGCAGTCGAGGAATGAAATAAATTTTGCAGAGACCCGTGTCCTGAAACAGGGTTTCCAGTAGAACCCACATGATCGGCAGCCATTTTGTGTGCATTTGTTCTGTGCGCACTTAATGGTGAAACAAATTTTTCATAGTTCCCGGAAACAAAACTTTTATCGCCTTGCAATAATTGCCTCTGGTGTACAGCTTCGTTTGAAGAGTTTTTGGGACACACACCAGCAAATCTAACTGTAAGTAATGCATTATGTGCACTGTAAGCGGGTTACGACATAGCTGATTGTTGTTAAGTAGAATTGTACTCTGAAATAATGTATTTAGACCTCACCGATAATGAGATAAATGTGAAGAGCTGTCAGAAGAATTTATTATCTTGCGATAGAGAATATTTTCCAGACTTGACAGAATTAGACTGTCAGATTATTTCCACTGTAAATTTAGTATTTTTATATGTATTTCGCCATGTGATTTCATTCTGGTTCATTGTTCATCAACTGAATTTGATAATTGATGCATGCACTTTAGGCTAATAGAAACCTCTCGATCTAGTGCAGTAATTCCTGGTTTCCGATCATGTTCAAAGGTTAAGAAGGAACGAATATGGTGCTGTGAGCTGATCAGTCAGCTGTTGGTGCTGCAGTAATCCACCCTCGGGAGTAGGTTAACTTGTTCACTCTAGGGGGTAGGTGAACGTTGTTTTACTGTATGAAATGCCACTATGTTGCTAAATTGCACAGGAATGTCCCGTTTAGTAAAATTGGGGTCTTAGAGTAAACAAGCAAGTTAGTAGATAGTGGAAAGAGCATTCAGGCACAGTGGATTTTGGAAAATATTATAGTCATTTCACCTGTTTCTATAGGACTTGTTTAAAACAGTATTCTCTTCCCACATTATTTGTAGTTGCGATATCTAATCTCTTGCAGTATGGCACAGAATTTAGATTAATAACACATTGTTCGAAATTGGTTTTGGTGCCTTTCAACATTCTTATGTGTATTGAACAATCAAACTTGTAATTGAAGTTTGTTGTTTTCATTCTGGGGTGTTTTCTCCACTGTTAAATACATGCGAGGAATAAAGACTATCATCTACACTTCCAAACATGGACTTGACACATCCGGGGTTTTGGAGTGTTACATAAACAATGTAAACATGATAATAATAATAAACACAAGCAATAGAGTTTCTTAATGTGTTATCTCTGACTTTATTATCAATGATAAATTATGTGAAATGTGACCGGCTATCTTGAAATGAAAAAAAAAACAAAAAACACATTCATGACAGAAATGATAATACATGTATGACACAAATGAAATTTACAAAAGATGATCACACAAAACTGCAATTCAGTCATTTACTTTATGTGTGCCCACTATCCAATGAGAATCACTTTAGCTCTCAACCCATGAAAATATCTTCTATTGTTTCTGCAATTAATCACAAAAGAACCAATGGTCCCAATGACCACTCGTCTGCTGGGCAATGATGTTGACCAATGACGATGCGTATTACTGGTGATTTGATCGACCTTATTTGAAATGAAAATGTTTGAAAAGATCAAAGGGATGAAAATGAACTAATGCGATCCCAACCAAGATACTGTCAGTTTTATAATATTTACATTAAGGTGTCTGGAGATAAAATGAATTGTTCCATGATTTACAACATTGGTATTTTACCGATGTCCATAAAAAATGCATCATTCCTATATTTTCTAACATCTAAAATGCTCTGAGCTGTTCAGGGAATCCATGTCATAGATAGTTGGGAAAAAGAAAGCAAGTATTTGACTTTGTACAAAAATAAATTATAGGTATTTTAGATAAAGAAGAGATTTTTTTTTTTGCTGAATTATCTTCTCGACTTCTACACTTATGTATGACTCTTCAAAAACCTAACAAACTTCCTAAACGTGCAGTGAATCTATGAAGGCACTCTGGTCAACTAATTTCTAAAAATGCGTTGGTAAAACTCTGAAGATAAAGTTGGTGTGAACATTCTGGTAGATGAGTGATTCGTTTGAAAAAATCTTTTGTACAATGTATAAAAATAATGATAGATTAAGTGAAACAAATGTCTTGGTCAAACATCCCGGTTTTTCAAAATGTAAATATTGAAGGCATTCGGTGAACAATTTACAAGTTGAAATAATAAAATCTTATACACATATAGTAATGTTTGCCGTAGACCAGGACTGCACAGAGAAGGAATCGTTTTGTTTGAAATCCCTCTGCTAGCATCTAGAAACTTTACCCCTGTTTTACAGAATAGAATATTCCAAATTTTCAACATGACCACCATATTTCTTGCAATTTAACCGTCCAACATCTCGACTTGGAAATGATCCTATGAAACAAAGTTGACGTTGTAATGTAACTCGGTGGGTTTGAATTTGCTGATTTATTCCATCTTTGATATTGACTCTGCTAAAGCGTGCCTGATCTCGTGTCCGTCACATGCATGGGGTGATATTGTAAACAATTCTTCTTTACAATGGTGGGTTATTATTCGTTTGTGTCACATTTGTATATAAAATATACCCAAGTATTTACATATTTAAGCAGAAAATCTTAATATATGTGATTTCTGTCTGCCGGTAAATAGCACACATTCATACAACTGTCAATAGGTTCAACTAATCTAAATTTTGAAACACGTTGTGAACTTCTCTGCAATGGGTCCCTAGTGCTCAGGACTGGAGAAGAAAAAATAACACACACAAGAAAAAATAATTTATAGAACTTAATATACTAAGAGTGTTTGATAAATATGATGTACAACATTTGGTACCGTAACAAAAGTACAGAAAAAAAATGAAAATATTTATACAGATTTGATACTAATATCAATTAAGCAATCATACTAATATCAGACAAAGAAACAAACAAACAAGTATAAAGACAAGCAAAGCCTACAACTGTAGGCTTTAAATGATGATGCGGTTACACTGACTGGCTTTGTTATATAAGTCTATGAAGTTTCCTGGCAGTTTGCGTGCAAATATGGTGGCATTTACTTATATTATCATCAGTCCTCTACATTTTCAACATCAGATCCTTGATAAAAATCTCTAAAAATCTTCAACATGATTAAGTAAAATGTCCCAAGAGTAAGAACCAAAGAGTGATAGCCCTTATATGTGACAATTGCTCTTTCAATCAGAGGATGGCATGGTACATTAGCTAATCTAATTCTCCATACCCTTAAATGCAGAATGCCAGAACACAATTGTATTTTGTGTTCAAAATTACGATATTCACAGGATAAATTTAAAAAATTTCCATTAACTTTTTTAGATAAAAATTTTAAAAAAATTGTTCAGAAGGTTAACACATTACTTTGCATTTTAGCACTAACTACACGTATATGACTTGGATGAAGACAAGATATGGGGACAATAACCAGGAACCTTGCATCATCTGTATACCCTTAAAGTACCTCCATATCTGAAATGCCGGCCTACTGAGACTGGCTGCACCAACACGAAATATATAGCTACATAGATAAATGCACAGCTGAATTAAAGACTCAACTGGATCACTTTTTAACACAGGCAGTTTCTTTAAGATTGTGTCCGATCTCGGCCTGAAGGGGCACGGCAAGCACCCTTATTTCAGGCATACAATGGGGATGTACAATGCCAAACTCGGGGATGCACTATCATAGTTTGGGGATGCACTGTGCCATACTTGGGGATGCACTGTGCCATATTTGGGGATGCACGTTGCCATAGTTGGGGATGCACTGTGCCATAGTTGGGGATGCACTGTGGCATGTATTGTGATTCTCTGACCACTCAGTCATTACACAGAAGGCCTCCATTGAACAAACTTAACATGCTTTCCAATATTTAAAATGCAATAATATGTATAAGTAAAATCCATCAAAAATGCAATGTTCCATAATTTTCCCCGAATAGTGACAAAGTTTATCCTTGTCCGACCTCCACAATGATGAACTAGACCATATTCATCCCCCATTGATACAGTCGGTAGTGCCCATCTCACAAATGCAGGGGATTTAGGGAATAATCACCAATTCTTTGAGAATATTTTCACTGATCTTCACTAGTCCACAGTTCTATTCACATCTCTATCGACAAGACATGAATTTCACTGATTTCCTCAATGCAAAATTACACAATATCCAAACTTATTGAGAAGTTCTAGGTTTTACCGATGAATTTGAAAAAGAAATTGTATTTTTTCTTCTTCCATATTCATATGTACACTGAATCCGTGTGATGTTTGTTCAGGGGAACTTGCAATGGTTGTCCGATTGGCTGCACAGGGCTCGAGATTCCTTCTGACCAATCTGAATGTGCGGAATGTGGCGACGAACTGGACCACTGCCCTGGTGAGTTGGCTAATGGGGAATCGGGTGATGGAGTTAAGTAATGTTCAGGCAGTAGCGTGGCGATGACATGTTGAGGCGTTGTATCCGAGCTGTAATGGCTGTGTTGTGAAGGTGGGGTGGGATATTGTTCCATAGGCATGGACATTTGATGATTGAGGGGCGGGGTGCCCATAGCATGCTGCTTCTGGGGGTGGAGGTCTTGCGATCGAGAGTAGAGCGTTGTCATGGGAATGCTGTGCTCCAGCCCACGACTGTCCGGGAACGGTGCGTAGTCATTACCGTTATGTCGGTTCGATGGGCTCAGTTGATTAACCTGTTGGTTGTGATGTGCATGTTGGTGCATGGCTTGCAAGTGGGTCGGCGATGTGGGATAGTTCTTCTTCAAGGGCGACCCCACCATGTTGTGTATCAGGGGGCTGTTGTGCGGTGATGAGTGAATAGGCGATGAATGCAGGTTGCCCTGGGAGACGGGCGTGCCTCGTGACTGTTGTGACTGTGGTCCGTGGGCGTCCAACCAGTCTTGTTGTTGTTGCTGCTGGTGGAGTTGGTCATCAAGCCCATTGTGGTCCAGCGTGGAGCCAGTCTTGCCGTGATACTGACCATTGGCTAGACCTATACTATGGTTGTCGAGCAAAGCTTGGGTCATGCTTGGCAGCTTCAGTTTGTCCAGGGCCTGAAGATCGGCCGGAGACAAATTTATGAATTGTCCATTGTAATCGGGATGCAGGTCAAATCTGGGCGATTCCAGAGAACCTGCTGGTGAAACATTGTCCCCGTTGACTATCTCACCATTCTGTCGCATTTTGTTAGCAGCACTGTCTTTCTTTTTACGGGGCTTTTTCTGGCCCGTAGCCAGCCCATTCACTTTGACATTCCCGTCTTTGTTCGGTGCATTATGGTTATTGAGTTTAGAAGTCCTTCTAGCTTTTGCTTTAGCATGCTTCGTTTGTGGCATGTACATTGGCGATGTTGCCAGTCCATTCTGCATGCCATTTTGAGGGCTGTGTACTTTGTACTCGTCCAATAAGCGCACTATATCGTGGTGCATTCGCTCGACGGCCACGTCTCGCGGTAGCCTGTCCATGTGATCTGTTATATCTCGATTGGCGAAATGGTCCAATAAGAGTTTGACAGTCTGGAAACTACCTTCCTTGGCTGCCAGGAACAATGGTGTCTCATCCTGCAGAAGAAAGAAGAATTATTTTAAGCCCATAAAGGCACGACCTTTTATCAATCAGCAAACCATTGTGATTATCCTTAGTTTATAGATGTGGAGGCCGATGACATTCTAAAGCTATAATATAAGTAAATGCAGACTGAAATGGTAGAAATTTGCCATTCAAGAACGTGCAGCTCAAAGACTGTCACATAACCTCTATTAACCCTTTGAACCCAAGAGTTTCCATGTGTATTAACACCTGACCCTGAGCTTCCCGCTAAAATAGTGATACAAACGACAATTTTGTCATATGCATAATCTAAACAGCGTTGCTAACCCCCTGAGGACTCTACAAGTGGGAAAGGATCCCTTTTGGACTTGGGCGACTAATTTAAAACTGTGGAGCGGATACGACTTGAAACGTTATCTGATTGGCTGCATAGTCGGTTCTGACGTCAGTGGCCGCTAAAGCGGCCTCTCGGGTATATACATTGTATAAATAGGCCGCTAAAGCGGCTTCTAGTGTTCAAAGGGTTAAAATCGTATATATGTACCTTATTGTCTTGGGCATCTCTGTTTGCTCCCTGCTGCAGGAGAACCTGAGTGGCATCAGCGTTGTTGACAGCGGAGGCCCAGTGAAGAGCAGTCTTACCTGTAAAGAAAAGATGTAAATATTATGAACTATAGATATATTTCTAGTGATAAAAATCCCAAAATTGCACAAATTCTCTTCAGTCTAATGCGACAACGAGAAACAGTTAATTGTCAACACCGGGAAAAACCCAGGCCTGCAAGTGGCTCACAGTGAAAATATAGGATGAAATTTTTCAAAAATATAGGACAAATATAGGAATTTTCTTAATAAAATATAGGAAAATATAGGAAATAATGAAGTGTAAGACAGGTAACTTCTACACTGTATGTCCCAAACTTGGTAGTTTTCTGGGGTTTTATCAGATTATTTCCACTGAATGCGGTCATAGCGGTGGTGATTGAGGACACCCATTCTGCTGCTTGGTTTAAGAAAGAGATTCGCAAGGGAATTCTGACATGTATTTCCTCATCCCAATTGGACTCATTTCAGAGCATTGGTGAAAAGTTTCATGAAAAAAATATAGGAAATAGAGGAGGTTTCGAGTTAAATATAGGAATGACTCAAAAATATAGGGAAATATAGGAGGTTTGAGAAGCCTCTACTGATACTATCACCATTTTAATTACAATCATCCCCAATTATGTTGACAAAATTCTAATGAGTTTTATCGCCAAGTAAAAGTTTCAAAATGATGAAGAATAATAATAAAATGTTTGATTTCGGATCATTCTGTTCCAGAAAATTTGGATCACCCTCATGGTTGGAATTTTCAATTTCATTTATTGTATCCCAATTTACAAATGATATATTTCTTCATCTTGAATTTTCATGCTGAACACAGCTTATACATATCAAAGTCTTACCATAGTCATCTACAGCATTTATATCTGCTTCGGCGTTGATAAGTTCTTCCACCATCCCCTCTATTGCTAAACGAGCGGCGAGGATCATCGGCGTGCAACCATCACTCATACGTGCGTTCAGATTGGTCGAGCGATTTCTCAATAAAATCTGAAAGGCAATGGGACAGTTTTGAACAGATACAAACAGAACTTAAAATGAACAAAACATAAATTGTATTTCTTCTAATTCATTCTAACTTTTTGTCATATTGACACAACTCTACTTAGTTCGAGAGAATTATTAAATGAATTGGTTCCAGGTCTTATTTTGAGGAAAGTGAACAAATATTCAAGAGAGGAACAATTTATTTTTACTTGTTCTAAGACTTATTTCAGCATTGGCCATTTTTGAATGCTCAACCCTAGAGCTGTAAGTTGACTTTTGCACATGTGTGGAAGCTGTTACATCCAAACAATGGGTGTTTTGATGGTTGACACGTCTGGGGATCATGCTTAAAACACAGTTATTTCCCTTAGACTAACTCTCGGGTTGGAGGAGGGATGGTGTGCAAGAATTGATTACAGAGGACGGTGGGAAGCCAGATTTTATTAACACTGGCCTGAACCCCAGAGATGGACTACAGTACAAATTCTCAGTTTTTGGATGAGACTCAAAGCCAAGTGACCAATTCCAAATGGGAGACAAGTGGGGTCACATCACAAATATAGCAGCTGACCTGAAAAACTCCTTGTGCATCCGAAGCAACAGCTGTGTGAAGAGGTGTTCTCCCCGTGTTGTCTTGGCAGTTTGGTTCAGCTCCTGCATCCAAAAGGAGCTTGGCCGCATCTGCTCTGGCATACCGCGCTGCTAAATGAAGTGATGTCTCCCCTAGAACAAAAATAACAGAAAATTTACACACTGGTACATGTGATAAACAAGGTTATTCAACCGCCCTCATATGGAGATTTCTCCCATTGAATGAACACCAAAATCCCCAAGACAGAGAAAGGAATTTCTCAAAACCAAAACACAGGAAGGAAGCAATCAGAGATTGCTCAATTGTATGCCCCCCCTTCCGCTTTAATCCGACACTGCCCCACCATTGTTCTGTTCTGTATTGGTTGGTGGAGGCCTTCATGATTATGAAAATTCTATTTCAGTCAATTTTTTTGCCATGCCTCGCATAATACATATTCAAAGTATCGACCAACAAGTGATAATACAATGTTTTGATGCAAGATGGTCGCCGGGGCTTTCGTCCAATCCGAAAATGAGACCTACATTCCTTGGGAGTATATTGTGGTGAAATTATGAAGCGATCAGTAAACTTTGAATTTTGCACCCAATTAACTCTTTTGGGGCAATTACATGCTTCAGGACCTATGTGGTCTGCTTTGGAATGTAGAATGACATATATATAGCCATTTCCAAATCGGTTATGGACTGAGATCCAGCCTGGACAAATAAATATATCCCATTCACTTAGGTTTGATAAACAAAGGATCATAACTTTTCAAAATATAACCGAAAGCAGAGAAACTTCATCCTGCACAACTATGGGGCATTGATCACATATCATGCAAATTTCATACTTGTCCATACAATATTAACCGAGATCCAGCCTGGACAAGTCCCAATTCACAAAGATTTCAAGAAAAAAGGGCCATAACTCTTGAAAATATAAGCGAAACGCGGAGAAACTTCACGCTGCACAACTACAGGGCACTGACCACATATCCTGCAAATTTCTTAACTGTCCATACAACATTAACCGAGATTCAGCCTGGACAAGTCTCAATTCACAAAGATTTGAAGAAAAAAAGGGCCATAACTCTTGAAAATATATGTGAAAGGCGGAGAAACTTCACACTGCACAACTACAGGGCACTGACCACATATTCTGAAAATTTCATAATTGTCCATACAATATTAACCGAGATCCAGCCCGGACAAGTCCCACTTCACAAAGATTTAAAGAAAAAAAGGGCCATAACTCTTGAAAATATACGCAAAACGCGGAGAAACTTCATGCTGCACAACTACAGGGCACTGACCACATATGCTGCAAATTTCATAATTGTCTCTACAATATTAACCGAGATCCAGCCCGGACAAGTCCCAATTCACGGAGATTTCAGGAACAAAGGGCCATAACTCTTGAAAATATAAGCGAAACGGGGAGAAACTTTACGCTGCACAACTGTGGGGCATTGACCACATATCATGCAAATTTCATACTTGTTCATACAATATTAACCAAGATCCAGCCCGGACAAGTCCCATTCACAGAGATTTCAGAAAAAGGGCCATAACTCTTTAAAATTATACCGAACTCGGAAAAACTCTACGCTGCACAACTACGAGGTACTGGCCACATTCCATACAAGTTTCAATCCTGTCCATCAAATATTAACCGAGATATCGCGCAGACAAGAAACTCGGACGGACAGACGGATGGACTGACGGACAAAGCGATCGCTATATGCCCCCTCTAATTAGAGCATAAATATCCCTCTTTATAGATATGGACTATTTCATTAGAAAAACATTTCTAGTGAGCACAGGCAGAGATAATTTCCGACCAATTGAACAAACCTCTAATGAAATATAAATTTCATCAAGTTACTATGGATAATATGAATCTAGTTGTAGTGAAGTCTCACTCAATAACCAAGTTTTGTTGACCAGTCAGACCAGTCTATCACTCAATAACAGAGTTTGTTGACCAGTCTATCACTCAATAACAGAGTTTTGTAGACCAGTCCGTCACTCAATAACCAAGTTTTGTTGACCAGTCTATCACTCAATAACAGAGTTTTGTAGACCAGTCAGACCAGTCTTGTTTCCTACAAAGAGTACCGACCATTACCTGTTCTGTCAGTTTGAGCATTAATGGATGCTCCCTGCATGAGCAGACTGGTGATAACTTCACGATCGTCAGACTCCCCGCCCTCTGTCGATCCTGACCCGGAGCCACTCTCATCATCACCCATGTCCAAACAGCCTCCGCGAAATGAGGCCAACATCAGAGGCGTCAGTCCGTCTGAAAATCAAGAGATGTTTTTGTCGTAGTGATGATAGAATTCGTGCTGTAAAATGTCCAATACAATCTTTCACTTTAGAATGATCCTCAATTTTAATAACAATGACTGAATGAATGCTAGTTCCACCCAAAATAGTACAATTAATATAGCATATGCTACTTGTGTGTGATTCGGCACTTTGGAACTAAGAATTTAACAAATGGATAATATCCAAGTATTTTACATGTATCTAAGAATTAATTTACATTTACATATAGCATTATCTAATCTTAAACAATGCAAAAGCTGTGGGCCCGAAGAATATGTGCACATATCCACAATAAATAATACCATCTCAAACAAAGGGAGACCAATTTGATACAATGAAGAAAAATCACCCAATGGGCTCCAATACCCCTTGGTTAAGATGTATTTTTAGAACTTTGACACATGGCCTTGAAAAAAAATAGGTCAAGTTCATTCAACTGACATAGGCTTCTCATAAATCACCAGTTGCATATATAATATGACTCTGGAGACCCTAGCTTTAATCCTTCAAGGTTACGTACCTGGTCCACGGGCATTCACGTCGCGTCCATCCATTTGCATTTCATCACCAGGGGGCGTTAGTGCCATGATGGCAGGATTGGGAATATTGGCCGCTTCCAGATGTTGTTGGGTCCATTGTCTGCTGTCAGTTTGACTGGGGTCGGCACCCAGAGATTGTTCTGGCACAGTCTTCACATCAGAGTCTCGTTCAAGCTGAAAATAGGGAAAATATTGATGATATAAAGGATATTATTTCTGTTAAATTCCCATTCACAGATGCTGAACCAGCAACATACACTGAAAGCAAGGCTGAATATTAAGGTTTTTAATCAGGCAACAGGCAACAGGCAACGCTTCAATTCAACTACTTGAATGATGCCTCCAATAATTAGGTCAAATAGATAATGTTCCCGAAACAAACATTTTTGTCTGATGGACCTGAACCCTGATGACGTATTATATCTCTTTCAATCCCATGAGATAAATTTTGCAATGATTCATTTGCATGACAGGTGATCACTTATCCAGAAATCTAGCATAGCTTATGTAACACGATACTAATGAAATTGTCAACGCACAGTGTATACTTGTGTCACAAGTTGTCAAGTCCTATATGTAACCCGATACACCAAATTAAAGCTTGCTCTTCTGACTGTGCCAGTATGGAACCGGCTAATTGAATTGTATTACGATCTCCACCTGCCGTTTAATTGTCATGGATGTTGGGGGCCCTGCATTGCATTAAGGGATAGAAGTGGGATAAAACGTCATCAAGTTTCAGGCCTATTTGACCAACTATATTTTTTTCTCTCCAAATTTCACAGTTAGAAATTACACTTTGTGGGATTGGATAGTTAAGAGAAATTTGGGCATGGGAATTGCAGCATCTGAAATAGTTTGAAATTGAAGGCAAGAAGTCTGAAATTCACACAACTGACAACTTTATATTTTTTTAAATGTTAATTAAAGGAAGTCGTAGAATGACAATACTTTTCATTTATTCTGGAACAAGGCAATGGTTTAAAGGCTGTTCCACCATCACACCCCAGAATCTTCTGGTGAATACCTGATATATTCTTACATGTTGTAACAGTAATTTTTCCAGTGAAATT
>JAVTVY010023759.1:0-96546 GCA_036873755.1 Hanleya hanleyi | reverse complement strand
TGTCCTTAATTAATTGGCTTTAAGTAAATTGTTTTACCTCAGTCATTTTTAGACGGGTTTGTATAGTAAAATTAACTTTGAGCCAGGCAAAGGTGGTCGTTTATATGTTCACAGTAGCACTGCACTTCGAATTAACCCATCCCCAGGGTGGCTCAATGTTTCAGGGGCCGTCCACAATGTCCTTAATTAATAAGCCTTAAAATATTTGTTTTACCTCAGTCGTTTTTAGACGGGTTTGTATAGTAAAATTACCTTTAAGCCAGGCAAAGGTGGTCGTTTACATGTTCACAGTAGCACTGCACTTCGAACTAATCCGTCCCCAGGGTGGCTCAACGTGTCAGGGGTCGTCCAGAATGTCCCTAATTAATAAGCTTTAAAATATTTGTTTTACCTCAGTCATTTTTAGAAGGGTTTGTATAGTAAAATTAACTTTGAGCCAGGCAAAGGTTGTCGTTTATATGTTCACAGTAGCACTGCACTTCGAACTAATCCATCCACAGGGTGGCTCAACGTTTCATGGGCCGTCCACAATGTCCTTAATGAATAAGCTTTAAAATATTTTGTTTTGCCTCAGTGATTTTTAGACGGGTTTGTATAGCAAAATTAACTTTGAGCCAGGCAAAGGTGGTCGTGTTTATGTTCACACTAGCATAGCACTTCGAACTAATCCATCCCCAGGGTGGCTCAACGTTTCAGGGGCCGTTCACAATGTCCTTAATTAATCAGCTTTAACAAAATTGTTTTACCTCAGTCATTTTTAGACGGGTTTGTATAGTAAAATTAACTTTGACCCAGACAAAGGTGGTCGTTTATATATTCACAGTAGCACTGCGCTTCGAACTAATCCATCCGCAGGGTGGCTCAACGTTTCAGGGGCCGTCCACAATGTCCTTAATAAATAAGCTTTAAAATATTTTGTTTTGCCTCAGTGATTTTTAGACGGGTTTGTATAGCAAAATTAAGTTTGAGCCAGACAAAGGTGGTCGTGTTTATGTTCACAGTAGCACTGCACTTCGAACTAATCCATCCCCAGGGTGGCTCAACGTTTCAGGGGCCGGCCACAATGTCCTTAATTAATAAACTTTAAAATATTTGTTTTACCTCAGTCATTTTTAGACGATTTTGTATAGTAAAATTAACTTTGAGCCAGACAAAGGTGGTCGTTTATATGTTCACAGTAGCACTGCACTTCGAATTAACCCATCCACAGGGTGGGTCAACGTTTCAGGGGCCGTCCACAATGTCCTTAATTAATAAGCTTTAAAATATTTGTTTTACCTCAGTCATTTTTAGACGGGTTTGTATAGTAAAATTAACTTTGAGGCAGGCAAAGGCGGTCGTTTGTATGTTCACAGTAGCATAGCACTTCGAACTAATCCATCCTCAGGGTGGCTCAACGTTTCAGCGGCCGTTCTCAATGTCCTTAATTAATAAGCTTTAAAAAAATTGTTTTACCTCAATCATTTTTAGACGGCTTTGTATGGTAAAATTAAATTTGAGCCAGGCAAAGGTGGTAGTTTATATGCTCACAGTAGCACTGCACTTCGAACTAATCTATCCCCAGGGTGGCTCAACGTTTCAGGGGCCGTCCACAATGTCCTCAATTAATAAGCATTAAAATATTTGTTTTACCTCAGTCATTTTTAGACGGGTTTGTATTGTAAAATTAAATTTGAGCCAGGCAAAAGGTGGTCGTTTATATGTTCACAGTAGCACTGCACTTCGAACTAATCCATCCCCAGGGTGGCTCAACGTTTCAGGGGACGTCCACAATGTCCTTAATAAATAAGCTTTAAAACATTTTGTTTTCCCTCACTGATTTTTAGACGGGTTTGTATAGCAAAATTAACTTTGAGCGAGGCAAAGGTGGTAGTTTATATGTTCACAGTAGCACTGCACTTCGAACTAATCCATCCCCAGGGTGGCTCAACGTTACCAGGGACCGTACACAATGTCCTTAATAAATAAGCTTTAAAATATTTTGTTTTGCCTCAGTGATTTTTCGACGGGTTTGTATAGCAAAATTAACTTTGAGGCAGCCAAAGGTGGTCGTTTATATGTTCACAGTAGCACTGCAATTCGAACTAGTCCATCCCCAGGGTGGCTCAACGTTTCAGGGGCCGGTCGCAATGTCCTTAATTAATAAGCTTTAAAATATTTGTTTTACCTCAGTCATTTTTAGACGGATTTGTATAGTAAAATTAGCTTTGAGCCAGGCAAAGGTTGTCGTTAATATGTTCAGAGTAAAACTGCACTTCGAACTAATCCATCCACAGGGTGGCTCAACGTTTCAGAGGCCGTCCACAATGTCTTTAATTAATAAGCTTTAAAATATTTGTTTTACCTCAGTCATTTTTAGACGGGTTTGTATAGTAAAATTAACTTTGAGCCAGGCAAAGGTGGTCGTTTGTATGTGCACAGTAGCACTGCAGTTCGAACTAATCCATCCCCAGGGTGGCTTAACGTTCCAGGGGCCGTCCACAATGTCCTTAAGTAATTAGCTTTAAAATATTTGTTTTACGAAGTGATTTTTATACGGGTTTGTATTTTAAAATTAACTTTGAGCCAGGCAAAGGTGGTCGTGTTTATGTTCACAGTAGCATAGCACTTCGAACTAATCCATCCCCAGGGTGGCTCAATGTTTCAGGGGCCGTTCACAATGTCCTCAATTAATAACCTTTAAAAAAATGGTTTTACCTCAGGCATTTTTAGACGGGGTTGTATAGTAAAATAAACTTTGAGCCAGGTAGAGGTGGTAGTTTGTATGCTCACAGTAGCACTGCACTTCGAATTAACCCATCCCCAGGGTGGCTCATCGTTTCGGGGGCCGTCCACAATGTCCTTAATTAATAAGCTTTAAAATATTTGTTTACCTCAGTTATTTTTAAACGGGTTTGTATAGTAAGATTAACTTTGAGCCAGGCAAAGGTGGTCGTTTATATGTTCACAGTAGCACTGCGCTTCGAACTAATCCATCCCCAGGATGGCTCAACGTTTCAGGGGCCGTCCACAATGTCCTTAATTAGTTAGCTTTAAAATATTTGTTTTACCAGTCATTTTTAGACGGGTTTGTATAGTAAAATTAACTTTGAGCCAGACAAAGGTGGTCGTTTATATGTTCACAGTAGCACTGCACTTCGAACTAATCCATCCCCAGGGTGGCTCAACGTTTCAGGGGCCGTTCACAATGTCCTCAATTAATAAGCATTAAAATATTTGTTTTACCTCAGTCATTTTTAGACGGGTTTGTATTGTAAAATTAAATTTGAGCCAGTCAAAAGGTGGTCGTTTATATATTCACAGTAGTACTGTGCTTCGAACTAATCCATCCCCAGGATGGCTCAACGTTTCAGGGGCCGTCCACAATGTCCTTAATTAGTTAGCTTTAAAATATTTGTTTTACCACAGTCATTTTTAGACGGGTTTGTATAGTAAAATTAACTTTGAGCCAGGCAAAGGTGGTCGTTTATATGTTCAGAGTAAAACTGCACTTCGAACTAATCCATCCACAGGGTGGCTCAACGTTTCAGAGGCCGTCCACAATGTCCTTAATTAATAAGCTTTAAAATATTTGTTTTACCTCAGTCATTTTTAGACGGGTTTGTATAGTAAAATTAACTTTGAGCCAGGCAAAGGTGGTCGTTTGTATGTGCACAGTAGCACTGCAGTTCGAACTAATCCATCCCCAGGGTGGCTTAACGTTCCAGGGGCCGTCCACAATGTCCTTAAGTAATTAGCTTTAAAACATTTGTTTTACCTCAGTGATTTTTATACGGGTTTGTATTTTAAAATTAACTTTGAGCCAGGCAAAGGTGGTCGTGTTTATGTTCACAGTAGCATAGCACTTCGAACTAATCCATCCACAGGGTGGCTCAATGTTTCAGGGGCCGTTCACAATGTCCTCAATTAATAACCTTTAAAAAAATGGTTTTACCTCAGTCATTTTTAGACGGGGTTGTATAGTAAAATAAACTTTGAGCCAGGTAGAGGTGGTAGTTTGTATGCTCACAGTAGCACTGCACTTCGAATTAACCCATCCCCAGGGTGGCTCATCGTTTCGGGGGCCGTCCACAATGTCCTTAATTAATAAGCTTTAAAATATTTGTTTACCTCAGTCATTTTTAAACGGGTTTGTATAGTAAAATTAACTTTGAGCCAGGCAAAGGTGGTCGTTTATATGTTCACAGTAGCACTGCGCTTCGAACTAATCCATCCCCAGGATGGCTCAACGTTTCAGGGGCCGTCCACAATGTCCTTAATTAGCTAGCTTTAAAATATTTGTTTTACCAGTCATTTTTAGACGGGTTTGTATAGTAAAATTAACTTTGAGCCAGACAAAGGTGGTCGTTTATATGTTCACAGTAGCACTGCACTTCGAACTAATCCATCCCCAGGGTGGCTCAACGTTTCAGGGGCCGTTCACAATGTCCTCAATTAATAAGCATTAAAATATTTGTTTTACCTCAGTCATTTTTAGACGGGTTTGTATTGTAAAATTAAATTTGAGCCAGTCAAAAGGTGGTCGTTTATATATTCACAGTAGTACTGTGCTTCGAACTAATCCATCCCCAGGATGGCTCAACGTTTCAGGGGCCGTCCACAATGTCCTTAATTAGTTAGCTTTAAAATATTTGTTTTACCACAGTCATTTTTAGACGGGTTTGTATAGTAAAATTAACTTTGAGCCAGGCAAAGGTGGTCGTTTATATGTTCACAGTAGCACTGCACTTCGAACTAATCCATCCCCAGGGTGGCTCAATGTTTCAGAGGCCGTCCACAATGTCCTTAATAAATAAGCTTTAAAATATTTTGTTTTGCCTCAGTGATTTTTAGACGGGTTTGTATAGCAAAATTAACTTTGAGCCAGGCAAAGATGGTCGTGTTTATGTTCACAGTAGCATAGCACTTCGAACTAATCCATCCCCAGGGTGGCTCAAAGTTTCAGGGGCCGTTCACAATGTCCTTAATTAATAAGCTTAAAAAAAATTGTTTTACCTCAGTCATCTTAAGACGGGTTTGTATAGTAAAATAAACTTTGAGCCAGGTAGAGGTGGTAGTTTGTATGCTCACAGTAGCACTGCACTTCGAACTAATCCATCCCCAGGGTGGCTCAACGTTTCAGGGGCCTTTCACAATGTCCTTAATTAATTGGCTTTAAACAAATTGTTTTACCTGAGTCATTTTTAGACGGGGTTGTATAGTAAAATTAACTTTGAGCCAGCCAAAGGTGGTCGTTTATATGTTCACAGTAGCACTGCACTTCTAACTAACCCATCCCCAGGGTGGCTCAATGTTTCAGGGGCCGTCCACAATGCCCTTAATTAATAAGCTTTAAAATATTTGTTTTACCTCAGTCATTTTTAGACGGGTTTGTATAGTAAAATTACCTTTAAGCCAGACAAAGGTGGTGGTTTATATGTTCCCAGTAGCACTGCACTTCGAACTAATCCGTCCCCAGGGTGGCTCAACGTTTCAGGGGTCGTCCAGAATGTCCCTAATAAATAAGCTTTAAAATATTCTGTTTTGCCTCAATGATATTTAGACGGGTTTGTATAGCAAAATTAACTTTGAGCCAGGCAAAGGTGGTCGTTCATATGTTCACAGTAGCACTGCGCTTCGAACTAGTCCATTCGCAGGGTGCCTCAACGTTTCAGGGGCCGTCCACAGTGTCCTTAATTAATAAGCTTTAAAATATTTGTTTTACCTCAGTCATTTTTAGACGGGTTTGTATAGTAAAATTAACTTTGAGCCAGACAAAGGTGGTCGTTTATATGTTCACTGTAGCACTGCACTTCGAACTAATCCATCCCCAGGGTGGCTCAATGTTTCAGGGGCCGTCCACAATGTCCTTAATAAATAAGCTTTAAAATATTTTGTTTTGCCTCAGTGATTTTTAGACGGGTTTGTATAGCAAAATTAACTTTGAGCCAGGCAAAGGTGGTCGCCTATATGTTCACAGTAGCACTGCAATTCGAACTAGTCCATCCCCAGGGTGGCTCAACGTTTCAGGGGCCGGCCACAATGTCCTTAATTAATAATCTTTAAAATATTTGTTTTACCTCAGTCATTTTTACACGGGTTTGTATAGTAAAATTAACTTTGAGCCAGGCAAAGGTTGTCGTTTATATGTTCACAGGAAAACTGCACTTCGAACTAATCCATCCACAGGGTGGCTCAACGTTTCAGAGACCGTCCACAATGTCCTTAATTAATAAGCTTTAAAATATTTGTTTTACCTCAGTCATTTTTAGACGGGTTTGTATAGCAAAATTAACTTTGAGCCAGGCAAAGGTGGTCGTTTATATCTTCACAGTAGCACTGCACTTCGAACTAATCCATCCCCAGGGTGGCTCAACGTTCCAGGGACCGTCCACAATGTCCTTAATAAATAAGCTTTAAAATATTTTGTTTTGCCTCAGTGATTTTTAGACGGGTTTGTATAGCAAAATTAACTTTGAGCCAGGCAAAGGTGGTCGTTTATATGTTCACAGTAACACTGCAATTCGAACTAGTCCATCCCCAGGGTGGCTCAACGTTTCAGGGGCCGGCCACAATGTCCTTAATTAATAATCTTTAAAATATTTGTTTTACCTCAGTCATTTTTACACGGGTTTGTATAGTAAAATTAACTTTGAGCCAGGCAAAGGTTGTCGTTTATATGTTCACAGTAAAACTGCACTTCGAACTAATCCATCCACAGGGTGGCTCAACGTTTCAGAGGTCGTCGTCCACAATGTCCTTAATTAATAAGCTTTAAAATATTTGTTTTACCTCAGTCATTTTTAGACGGGTTTGTATAGTAAAATTAACTTTGAGCCAGGCAAAGGTGGTCGTTTGTATGTTCACAGTAGCACTGCAGTTCGGACTAATCCATCCCCAGGGTGGCTCAACGTTCCAGGGGCCGTCCACAATGTCCTTAATAAATAAGTTTTGAAATATTTGTTTTACCTCAGTCATTTTTAGACGGGTTTGTATAGCAAAATTAACTTTGAGCCAGGCAAAGGTGGTCGTTTATATCTTCACAGTAGCACTGCACTTCGAACTAATCCATCCCCAGGGTGGCTCAACGTTCCAGGGACCGTCCACAATGTCCTTAATAAATAAGCTTTAAAATATTTTGTTTTGCCTCAGTGATTTTTAGACGGGTTTGTATAGCAAAATTAACTTTGAGCCAGGCAAAGGTGGTCGCCTATATGTTCACAGTAGCACTGCAATTCGAACTAGTCCATCCCCAGGGTGGCTCATCGTTTCAGGGGCCGGCCACAATGTCCTTAATTAATAATCTTTAAAATATTTGTTTTACCTCAGTCATTTTTAGACGGGTTTGTATAGTAAAATTAACTTTGAGCCAGGCAAAGGTTGTCGTTTATATGTTCACAGTAAAACTGCACTTCGAACTAATCCATCCGCAGGGTGGCTCAACGTTTCAGAGGCCGTCCACAATGTCCTTAATTAATAAGCTTTAAAATATTTGTTTTACCTCAGTCATATTTAGACGGGTTTGTATAGTAAAATTAACTTTGACCCAGGCAAAGGTGGTCGTTTGTATGTTCACAGTAGCACTGCAGTTCGAACTAATCCATCCCCAGGGTGGCTCAACGTTCCAGGGGCCGTCCACAATGTCCTTAATAAATAAGCTTTAAAATATTTCGTTTTGGCTCAGTGATTTTTAGACGGGTTTGTATAGCAAAATTAACTTTGAGCCAGGCAAAGGTGGTGGTTTATATGCTCACAGTAGCACTGCACTTCGAATTAACCGTGGCTCAACGTTTCAGGGGCCGTCCACAGTGTCCTTAATTAATAAGCTTTAAAATATTTGTTTTACCTCAGTCATTTTTAGGCGGGTTTGTATAGTAAAATTACCTTTGAGCCAGGCAAAGGTGGTCGTTTATATGTTCACAGTAGCACTGCACTTCGAACTAATCCATCCCCAGGGTGGCTCAACGTTTCAGGGGCCGTCCACAATGTCCTTAATAAATAAGCTTTAACATATTTTGTTTTGCCTCAGTGATTTTTAGACGGGTTTGTATAGCAAAATTAACTTTGAGTCAGGCAAAGGTGGTCGTCTTTATATTCACAGTAGCATAGCACTTCGAACTAATCCATCCCCAGGGTGGCTCAAAGTTTCAGGGGCCGTTCACAATGTCCTTAATTAATAAGCTTTAAAAAATGGTTTTACCTCAGTCATTTTTAGACGGGTTTGTATAGTAAAATTAACTTTGAGCCAGACGAAGGTGGTAGTTTATATGCTCACAGTAGCACTGCACTTCGAATTAACCCATCCCCAGGGTGGCTCAACGTTTCAGGGGCCGTCCACAATGTCCTTAATTAATAAGCCTTAAAATATTTGTTTTACCTCAGTCATTTTTAGACGGGTTTGTATAGTAAAATTACCTTTGAGCCAGGCAAAGGTGGTCGTTTATATGTTCACAGTAGCACTGCACTTCGAACTAATCCATCCCCAGGGTGGCTCAACGTTTCAGGGGCCGTTCACAATGTCCTTAATTAATAAGCTTGAAAAAAATGGTTTTACCTCAGTCATTTTTAGACGGGCTTGTATACTAAAATTAACTTTGAGCCAGGCAAAGGTGGTAGTTTATATGCTCACAGTAGCAATGCACTTCGAATTAACCCATCCCCAGGGTGGCTCAACGTTTCAGGGGCCGTCCACAATGTCCTTAATTAATAAGCTTTAAAATATTTGTTTTACCTCAGTCATTTTTATACGGGTTTGTATAGTAAAATTACCTTTGAGCCAGGCAAAGGTGGTCATTTATATGTTCACAGTAGCACTGCACTTCGAACTAATCCATCCCCAGGGTGGCTCAACGTTTCAGGGGCCGTCCACAATGTCCTTAATAAATAAGCTTTAAAATATTTTGTTTTGGCTTAGAGATTTTTAGACGGGATTGTATAGCAAAATTAACTTTGAGCCAGGCAAAGGTGGTCGTGTTTATATTCACAGTAGCATAGCACTTCGAACTAATCCATCGCCAGGGTGGCTCGCCGTTTCAGGGGCCGTTCACAATGTCCTTAATTAATAAGCTTTAAAAAAATTGTTTTACCTCAGTCATTTTTAGACGGGTTTGTATAGTAAAATTAACTTTGAGCCAGGCAAAGGTGGTAGTTTATATGCTCACAGTAGCACTGCACTTCGAATTAATCCATCGCCAGGGTGGCTCAACGTTTCAGGGGCCGTTCACAATGTCCTTAATTAATAAGCTTGAAAAAAATGGTTTTACCTCAGTCATTTTTAGACGGGTTTGTATAGTAAAATTAACTTTGAGCCAGGCAAAGGTTGTCATTTATATGTTCACAGTAAAACTGCACTTCGAACTAATCCATCCGCAGGGTGGCTCAACGTTTCAGAGGCCGTCCACAATGTCCTTAATAAATAAGCTTTAAAATATTTCGTTTTGCCTCAGTGATTTTTAGACGGGTTTGTATAGCAAAATTAACTTTGAGCCAGGCAAAGGTGGTGGTTTATATGCTCACAGTAGCACTGCACTTCGAATTAACCCATCGCCAGGGTGGCTCAACGTTTCAGGGGCCGTCCACAGTGTCCTTAATTAATAAGCTTTAAAATATTTGTTTTACCTCAGTCATATTTAGGCGGGTTTGTATAGTAAAATTACCTTTGAGCCAGGCAAAGGTGGTCGTTTATATGTTCACAGTAGCACTGCACTTCGAACTAATCCATCCCCAGGGTGGCTCAACGTTTCAGGGGCCGTCCACAATGTCCTTAATAAATAAGCTTTAACATATTTTGTTTTGCCTCAGTGATTTTTAGACGGGTTTGTATAGCAAAATTAACTTTGAGTCAGGCAAAGGTGGTCGTCTTTATATTCACAGTAGCATAGCACTTCGAACTAATCCATCCCCAGGGTGGCTCAAAGTTTCAGGGGCCGTTCACAATGTCCTTAATTAATAAGCTTTAAAAAATGGTTTTACCTCAGTCATTTTTAGACGGGTTTGTATAGTAAAATTAACTTTGAGCCAGACAAAGGTGGTAGTTTATATGCTCACAGTAGCACTGCACTTCGAATTAACCCATCCCCAGCGTGGCTCAACGTTTCAGGGGCCGTCCACAATGTCCTTAATTAATAAGCCTTAAAATATTTGTTTTACCTCAGTCATTTTTAGACGGGTTTGTATAGTAAAATTACCTTTGAGCCAGTCAAAGGTGGTCGTTTATATGTTCACAGTAGCACTGCACTTCGAACTAATCCATCCCCAGGGTGGCTCAACGTTTCAGGGGCCGTTCACAATGTCCTTAATTAATAAGCTTGAAAAAAATGGTTTTACCTCAGTCATTTTTAGACGGGTTTGTATATTAAAATTAACTTTGAGCCAGGCAAAGGTGGTAGTTTATATGCTCACAGTAGCAATGCACTTCGAATTAACCCATCCCCAGGGTGGCTCAACGTTTCAGGGGCCGTCCACAATGTCCTTAATTAATAAGCTTTAAAATATTTGTTTTACCTCAGTCATTTTTATACGGGTTTGTATAGTAAAATTACCTTTGAGCCAGGCAAAGGTGGTCATTTATATGTTCACAGTAGCACTGCACTTCGAACTAATCCATCCCCAGGGTGGCTCAACGTTTCAGGGGCCGTCCACAATGTCCTTAATAAATAAGCTTTAAAATATTTTGTTTTGGCTTAGAGATTTTTAGACGGGATTGTATAGCAAAATTAACTTTGAGCCAGGCAAAGGTGGTCGTGTTTATATTCACAGTAGCATAGCACTTCGAACTAATCCATCGCCAGGGTGGCTCGCCGTTTCAGGGGCCGTTCACAATGTCCCTAATTAATAAGCTTTACAAAAATTGTTTTACCTCAGTCATTTTTAGACGGGTTTGTATAGTAAAATTAACTTTGAGCCAGGCAAAGGTGGTAGTTTATATGCTCACAGTAGCACTGCACTTCGAATTAATCCATCGCCAGGGTGGCTCAACGTTTCAGGGGCCGTTCACAATGTCCTTAATTAATAAGCTTGAAAAAAATGGTTTTACCTCAGTCATTTTTAGACGGGTTTGTATACTAAAATTAACTTTGAGCCAGGCAAAGGTGGTAGTTTATATGCTCACAGTAGCAATGCACTTCGAATTAACCCATCCCCAGGGTGGCTCAACGTTTCAGGGGCCGTCCACAATGTCCTTAATTAATAAGCTTTAAAATATTTGTTTTACCTCAGTCATTTTTATACGGGTTTGTATAGTAAAATTACCTTTGAGCCAGGCAAAGGTGGTCATTTATATGTTCACAGTAGCACTGCACTTCGAACTAATCCATCCCCAGGGTGGCTCAACGTTTCAGGGGCCGTCCACAATGTCCTTAATAAATAAGCTTTAAAATATTTTGTTTTGGCTCAGTGATTTTTAGACGGGATTGTATAGCAAAATTAACTTTGAGCCAGGCAAAGGTGGTCGTGTTTATATTCACAGTAGCATAGCACTTCGAACTAATCCATCGCCAGGGTGGCTCGCCGTTTCAGGGGCCGTTCACAATGTCCTTAATTAATAAGCTTTAAAAAAATTGTTTTACCTCAGTCATTTTTAGACGGGTTTGTATAGTAAAATTAACTTTGAGCCAGGCAAAGGTGGTAGTTTATATGCTCACAGTAGCACTGCACTTCGAATTAACCCATCGGCAGGGTGGCTCAACGTTTCAGGGGCCGTCCACAATGTCCTTAATTAATTAGCTTTAAAATATTTGTTTTACCACAGTCATTTTTAGACGGGTTTGTATAGTAAAATTAACTTTGAGCCAGGCAAAGGTGGTCGTGTTTATGTTCACAGTAACATAGCCCTTCGAACTAATCCATCCCCAGGGTGGCTCAAAGTTTCAGGGGCCGTTCACAATGTCCTTAATTAATAAGCTTGAAAAAAATGGTTTTACCTCAGTCATTTTTAGACGGGTTTGTATAGTAAAATTATCTTTGAGCCAGGCAAAGGTGGTAGTTTATATGCTCACAGTAGCACTGCACTTCGAATTAACCCATCCCCAGGGTGGCTCAACGTTTCAGGGGCCGTCCACAATGTCCTTAATTAATTAGCTTTAAAATATTTGTTTTACCACAGTCATTTTTAGACGGGCTTGTATACTAAAATTAACTTTGTGCCAGGCAAAGGTGGTAGTTTATATGCTCACAGTAGCACTGCACTTCGAATTAACCCATCCCCAGGGTGGCTCAACGTTTCAGGGGCCGTCCACAATGTCCTTAATTAATAAGCTTTAAAATATTTGTTTTACCTCAGTGATTTTTAGACGGGTTTGTATAGTAAAATTACCTTTGAGCCAGGCAAAGGTGGTCATTTATATGTTCACAGTAGCACTGCACTTCGAAATAATCCATCCCCAGGGTGGCTCAACGTTTCAGGGGCCGTCCACAATGTCCTTAATAAATAAGCGTTAAAATATTTTGTTTTGCCTCAGTGATTTTTAGACGGGATTGTATAGCAAAATTAACTTTGAGCCAGGCACAGGTGGTCGTGTTTATATTCATAGTAGCATAGCACTTCGAACTAATCCATCGCCAGGGTGGCTCAACGTTTCAACGGACGTTCACAATGTCCTTAATTAATAAGCTTTAAAAAAATTGTTTTACCTCAGTCATTTTTAGACGGGTTTGTATAGTAAAATTAACTTTGAGCCAGGCAAAGGTGGTAGTTTGTATGCTCACAGTAGCACTGCACTTCGAATTAACCCATCGGCAGGGTGGCTCAACGTTTCAGGGGCCGTCCACAATGTCCTTAATTAATTAGCTTTCAAATATTTGTTTTACCACAGTCATTTTTAGACGGGTTTGTATAGTAAAATTAACTTTGAGCCAGGCAAAGGTGGTCGTGTTTATGTTCACAGTAACATAGCCCTTCCATCTCATCCATCCCCAGGGTGGTTCAAAGTTTCAGGGGCCGTTCACAATGTCCTTAATTAATAAGCTTGAAAAAAATGGTTTTACCTCAGTCATTTTTAGACGGGTTTGTATACTAAAATTAACTTTGAGGCAGACAAAGGTGGTAGTTTATATGCTTACAATAGCACTGCACTTCGAATTAACCCATCCCCAGGGTGGTTCAACGTTTCAGGGGCCGTCCACAATGTCCTTAATTAATAAGCTTTAAAATATGTGTTTTACCTCAGTCATTTTTAGACGGGTTTGTATAGTAAAATTACCTTTGAGCCAGGCAAAGGTGGTCATTTATATGTTCACAGTAGCACTGCACTTCGAACTAATCCATCCCCAGGGTGGCTCAACGTTTCAGGGGCCGTCCACAATGTCCTTAATAAATAAGCTTTAAAATATTTTGTTTTGGCTCAGTGATTTTTAGACGGGATTGTATAGCAAAATTAACTTTGAGCCAGGCAAAGGTGGTCGTGTTTATATTCACAGTAGCATAGCACTTCGAACTAATCCATCGCCAGGGTGGCTCACCGTTTCAGGGGCCGTTCACAATGTCCTTAATTAATAAGCTTTACAAAAATTGTTTTACCTCAGTCATTTTTAGACGGGTTTGTATAGCAAAATTAACTTTGAGCCAGGCAAAGATGGTCGTGTTTATGTTCACAGTAGCATAACACTTCGAACTAATCCATCCCCAGGGTGGCTCAAAGTTTCAGGGGCCGTTCACAATGTCCTTAATTAATAAGCTTTAAAAAAATGGTTTTGCCTCAGTCATTTTTGGCCGGGTTTGTATAGTAAAATTAACTTTGAGCCAGGCAAAGGTGGTACTTTATATGCTCACAGTAGCACTGCACTTCGAATTAACCCATCCCCAGGGTGGCTCAACGTTTCAGGGGCCTTCCACAATGTCCTTAATTAATAAGCTTTAAAATATTTGTTTTACCTCAGTCATTTTTAGACGGGTTTGTATAGTAAAATTACCTTTGAGCCAGGCAAAGGTGGTCGTTTATATGTTCACAGTAGCACTGCACTTCGAACTAATCCATCCCCAGGGTGGCTCAACGTTTCAGGGGCCGTCCACAATGTCCTTAATAAATAAGCTTTAAAATATTTTGTTTTGCCTCAGTGATTTTTAGACGGGTTTGTATAGCAAAATTAACTTTGAGCCAGGCAAAGGTGGTCGTGTTTATGTTCACAGTAGCATAGCACTTCGAACTAATCCATCCCCAGGGTGGCTCAAAGTTTCAGGGGCCGTTCACAATGTCCTTAGTTAATAAGCTTTAAAAAAATGGTTTTACCTCAGTCATTTTTAGACGGGTTTGTATAGTAAAATTAACTTTGAGCCAGACAAAGGTGGTAGTTTATATGCTCACAGTAGCACTGCACTTCGAATTAACCCATCCCCAGGGTGGCTCAACGTTTCAGGGGCCGTCCACAATGTCCTTAATTAATAAGCTTTAAAATATTTGTTTTACCTCAGTCATTTTTAGACGGGTTTGTATAGTAAAATTAACTTTGAGCCAGGCAAAGGTGGTCGTTTATATGTTCACAGTAGCACTGCACTTCGAACTAATCCATCCCCAGGGTGGCTCAACGTTTCAGGGGCCGTTCACAATGTCCTTAATTAATAAGCTTGAAAAAAATGGTTTTACCTCAGTCATTTTTAGACGGGTTTGTATACTAAAATTAACTTTGAGCCAGGCAAAGGTGGTAGTTTATATGCTCACAGTAGCAATGCACTTCGAATTAACCCATCCCCAGGGTGGCTCAACGTTTCAGGGGCCGTCCACAATGTCCTTAATTAATAAGCTTTAAAATATTTGTTTTACATCAGTCATTTTTAAACGGGTTTGTATAGTAAAATTACCCTTGAGCCAGGCAAAGGTGGTCGTTTATATGTTCACAGTAGCGCTGCACTTCGAACTAATCCATCCCCAGGGTGGCTCAATGTTTCAGGGGCCGTCCACAATGTCCTTAATAAACAAGCTTTAAAATATTTTGTTTTGCCTCAGTGATTTTTAGACGGGTTTGTATAGTAAAATTAACTTTGAGCCAGGCAAAGATGGTCGTGTTTATGTTCACAGTAGCATAGCACTTCGAACTAATCCATCCCCAGGGTGGCTCAAAGTTTCAGGGGCCGTTCACAATTTCCTTAATTAATAAGCTTAAAAAAAATGGTTTTGCCTCAGTCATTTTTGGCCGGGTTTGTATAGTAAAATTAACTTTGAGCCAGGCAAAGGTGGTACTTTATATGCTCACAGTAGCACTGCACTTCGAATTAACCCATCCCCAGGGCGGCTCAATGTTTCAGGGGCCGTCCACAATGCCCTTAATTAATAAGCTTTAAAATATTTGTTTTACCTCAGTCATTTTTAGACGGGTTTGAATAGTAAAATTACCTTTGAGCCAGGCAAAGGTGGTCGTTTATATGTTCACAGTAGCACTGCACTTCGAACTAATCCATCCCCAGGGTGGCTCAACGTTTCAGGGGCCGTCCACAATGTCCTTAATAAATAAGCTTTAAAATATTTTGTTTTGCCTCAGTGATTTTTAGACGGGTTTGTATAGTAAAATTAACTTTGAGCCAGGCAAAGGTGGTAGTTTATATGCTCACAGTAGCACTGCAGTTCAAACTAATCCATCCCCAGGGTGGCTCAACGTTCCAGGGGCCGTCCACAATGTCCTTAATAAATAAGCTTTAAAATATTTCGTTTTGTCTCAGTGATTTTTAGACGGGTTTGTATAGCAAAATTAACTTTGTTTTACCTCAGTAAAATGGTTTTACCTCAGTCATTTTTAGACGGGGTTGTATAGTAAAATAAACTTTGAGTCAGGCAGAGGTGGTAGTTTGTATGCTCACAGTAGCACTGCACTTCGAACTAATCCATCCCCAGGGTGGCTCAACGTTTCAGGGGCCGTTCACAATGTCCTTAATTAATTGGCTTTAAACAAATTGTTTTACCTGAGTCATTTTTAGACGGGGTTGTATAGTAAAATTAACTTTGAACCAGGCAAAGGTGGTCGTTTATATGTTCACAGTAGCACTGCACTTCGAATTAACCCATCCTCAGGGTGGCTCAATGTTTCAGGGGCCGTCCACAATGCCCTTAATTAATAAGCTTTAAAATATTTGTTTTACCTCAGTCATTTTTAGACGGGTTTGTATAGTAAAATTACCTTTAAGCCAGACAAAGGTGGTGGTTTATATGTTCACAGTAGCACTGCACTTCGAACTAATCCGTCCCCAGGGTGGCTCAACGTTTCAGGGGTCGTCCAGAATGTCCCTAATAAATAAGCTTTAAAATATTCTGTTTTGCCTCAATGATATTTAGACGGGTTTGTATAGCAAAATTAACTTTGAGCCAGGCAAAGGTCGTCGTGTTTATGTTCACAGTAGCATAGCACTTCGAACTAATCCATCCCCAGGGTGGCTCAACGTTTCAGGGGCCTTTCACTATGTCCTTATTTAATAAGCTTAAAAAAAATTGTTTTACCTCAGTCATCTTAAGACGGGTTTGTATAGTAAAATTAACTTTGAGCCAGGCAAAGGTGGTAGTTTATATGCTCACATTAGCACTGCACTTCGAAATAACCCATCCCCAGGGTGGCTCAACGTTTCAGGGGCCGTTCACAATGTCCTTAATTAATAAGCTTTAAAATATTTGTTTTACCTCAGTCATATTTAGACGGGTTTGTATAGTAAAATTAAATTTGAGCCTGGCAAAGGTGGTCGTTTATATCTTCACAGTAGCACTGCACTTCGAACTAATCCATCCCCAGGGTGGCTCAACGTTCCAGGGACCGTCCACAATGTCCTTAATAAATAAGCTTTAAAATATTTTGTTTTGGCTCAGTGATTTTTAGACGGGTTTGTATAGCAAAATTAACTTTGAGCCAGACAAAGGTGGTCGCCTATATGTTCACAGTAGCACTGCAATTCGAACTAGTCCATCCCCACGGTGGCTCAACGTTTCAGGGGCCGGCCACAATGTCCTTAATTAATAATCTTTAAAATATTTGTTTTACCTCAGTCATTTTTAGACGGGTTTGTATAGTAAAATTAACTTTGAGCCAGGCAAAGGTTGTCGTTTATATGTTCACAGTAAAACTGCACTTCGAACTAATCCATCCGCAGGGTGGCTCAACGTTTCAGAGGCCGTCCACAATGTCCTTAATTAATAAGCTTTAAAATATTTGTTTTACCTCAGTCATATTTAGACGGGTTTGTATAGTAAAATTAACTTTGACCCAGGCAAAGGTGGTCGTTTGTATGTTCACAGTAGCACTGCACTTCGAACTAATCCATCCCCAGGGTGGCCCAACGTTTCAGGGGCCGTCCACAATGTCCTTAATAAATAAGCTTTAAAATATTTCGTTTTGCCTCAGTGATTTTTAGACGGATTTGTATAGCAAAATTAACTTTGAGCCAGGCAAAGGTGGTGGTTTATATGCTCACAGTAGCACTGCACTTCGAATTAACCGTGGCTCAACGTTTCAGGGGCCGTCCACAGTGTCCTTAATTAATAAGCTTTAAAATATTTGTTTTACCTCAGTCATTTTTAGGCGGGTTTGTATAGTAAAATTACCTTTGAGCCAGGCAAAGGTGGTCGTTTATATGTTCACAGTAGCACTGCACTTCGAACTAATCCATCCCCAGGGTGGCTCAACGTTTCAGGGGCCGTCCACAATGTCCTTAATAAATAAGCTTTAACATATTTTGTTTTGCCTCAGTGATTTTTAGACGGGTTTGTATAGCAAAATTAACTTTGAGTCAGGCAAAGGTGGTCGTCTTTATATTCACAGTAGCATAGCACTTCGAACTAATCCATCCCCAGGGTGGCTCAAAGTTTCAGGGGCCGTTCACAATGTCCTTAATTAATAAGCTTTAAAAAATGGTTTTACCTCAGTCATTTTTAGACGGGTTTGTATAGTAAAATTAACTTTGAGCCAGACAAAGGTGGTAGTTTATATGCTCACAGTAGCACTGCACTTCGAATTAACCCATCCCCAGGGTGGCTCAACGTTTCAGGGGCCGTCCACAATGTCCTTAATTAATAAGCCTTAAAATATTTGTTTTACCTCAGTCATTTTTAGACGGGTTTGTATAGTAAAATTACCTTTGAGCCAGGCAAAGGTGGTCGTTTATATGTTCACAGTAGCACTGCACTTCGAACTAATCCATCCCCAGGGTGGCTCAACGTTTCAGGGGCCGTTCACAATGTCCTTAATTAATAAGCTTGAAAAAAATGGTTTTACCTCAGTCATTTTTAGACGGGTTTGTATACTAAAATTAACTTTGAGCCAGGCAAAGGTGGTAGTTTATATGCTCACAGTAGCAATGCACTTCGAATTAACCCATCCCCAGGGTGGCTCAACGTTTCAGGGGCCGTCCACAATGTCCTTAATTAATAAGCTTTAAAATATTTGTTTTACCTCAGTCATTTTTATACGGGTTTGTATAGTAAAATTACCTTTGAGCCAGGCAAAGGTGGTCATTTATATGTTCACAGTAGCACTGCACTTCGAACTAATCCATCCCCAGGGTGGCTCAACGTTTCAGGGGCCGTCCACAATGTCCTTAATAAATAAGCTTTAAAATATTTTGTTTTGGCTTAGAGATTTTTAGACGGGATTGTATAGCAAAATTAACTTTGAGCCAGGCAAAGGTGGTCGTGTTTATATTCACAGTAGCATAGCACTTCGAACTAATCCATCGCCAGGGTGGCTCGCCGTTTCAGGGGCCGTTCACAATGTCCCTAATTAATAAGCTTTAAAAAAATTGTTTTACCTCAGTCATTTTTAGACGGGTTTGTATAGTAAAATTAACTTTGAGCCAGGCAAAGGTGGTAGTTTATATGCTCACAGTAGCACTGCACTTCGAATTAATCCATCGCCAGGGTGGCTCAACGTTTCAGGGGCCGTTCACAATGTCCTTAATTAATAAGCTTGAAAAAAATGGTTTTACCTCAGTCATTTTTAGACGGGTTTGTATACTAAAATTAACTTTGAGCCAGGCAAAGGTGGTAGTTTATATGCTCACAGTAGCAATGCACTTCGAATTAACCCATCCCCAGGGTGGCTCAACGTTTCTGGGGCCGTCCACAATGTCCTTAATTAATAAGCTTTAAAATATTTGTTTTACCTCAGTCATTTTTATACGGGTTTGTATAGTAAAATTACCTTTGAGCCAGGCAAAGGTGGTCATTTATATGTTCACAGTAGCACTGCACTTCGAACTAATCCATCCCCAGGGTGGCTCAACGTTTCAGGGGCCGTCCACAATGTCCTTAATAAATAAGCTTTAAAATATTTTGTTTTGGCTCAGTGATTTTTAGACGGGATTGTATAGCAAAATTAACTTTGAGCCAGGCAAAGGTGGTCGTGTTTATATTCACAGTAGCATAGCACTTCGAACTAATCCATCGCCAGGGTGGCTCGCCGTTTCAGGGGCCGTTCACAATGTCCTTAATTAATAAGCTTTAAAAAAATTGTTTTACCTCAGTCATTTTTAGACGGGTTTGTATAGTAAAATTAACTTTGAGCCAGGCAAAGGTGGTAGTTTATATGCTCACAGTAGCACTGCACTTCGAATTAACCCATCGGCAGGGTGGCTCAACGTTTCAGGGGCCGTCCACAATGTCCTTAATTAATTAGCTTTAAAATATTTGTTTTACCACAGTCATTTTTAGACGGGTTTGTATAGTAAAATTAACTTTGAGCCAGGCAAAGGTGGTCGTGTTTATGTTCACAGTAACATAGCCCTTCGAACTAATCCATCCCCAGGGTGGCTCAAAGTTTCAGGGGCCGTTCACAATGTCCTTAATTAATAAGCTTGAAAAAAATGGTTTTACCTCAGTCATTTTTAGACGGGTTTGCATAGTAAAATTATCTTTGAGCCAGGCAAAGGTGGTAGTTTATATGCTCACAGTAGCACTGCACTTCGAATTAACCCATCCCCAGGGTGGCTCAACGTTTCAGGGGCCGTCCACAATGTCCTTAATTAATTAGCTTTAAAATATTTGTTTTACCACAGTCATTTTTAGACGGGCTTGTATACTAAAATTAACTTTGTGCCAGGCAAAGGTGGTAGTTTATATGCTCACAGTAGCACTGCACTTCGAATTAACCCATCCCCAGGGTGGCTCAACGTTTCAGGGGCCGTCCACAATGTCCTTAATTAATAAGCTTTAAAATATTTGTTTTACCTCAGTCATTTTTAGACGGGTTTGTATAGTAAAATTAACTTTGAGCCAGGCAAAGGTGGTAGTTTATATGCTCACAGTAGCACTGCACTTCGAATTAATCCATCGCCAGGGTGGCTCAACGTTTCAGGGGCCGTTCACAATGTCCTTAATTAATAAGCTTGAAAAAAATGGTTTTACCTCAGTCATTTTTAGACGGGTTTGTATACTAAAATTAACTTTGAGCCAGGCAAAGGTGGTAGTTTATATGCTCACAGTAGCAATGCACTTCGAATTAACCCATCCCCAGGGTGGCTCAACGTTTCTGGGGCCGTCCACAATGTCCTTAATTAATAAGCTTTAAAATATTTGTTTTACCTCAGTCATTTTTATACGGGTTTGTATAGTAAAATTACCTTTGAGCCAGGCAAAGGTGGTCATTTATATGTTCACAGTAGCACTGCACTTCGAACTAATCCATCCCCAGGGTGGCTCAACGTTTCAGGGGCCGTCCACAATGTCCTTAATAAATAAGCTTTAAAATATTTTGTTTTGGCTCAGTGATTTTTAGACGGGATTGTATAGCAAAATTAACTTTGAGCCAGGCAAAGGTGGTCGTGTTTATATTCACAGTAGCATAGCACTTCGAACTAATCCATCGCCAGGGTGGCTCGCCGTTTCAGGGGCCGTTCACAATGTCCTTAATTAATAAGCTTTAAAAAAATTGTTTTACCTCAGTCATTTTTAGACGGGTTTGTATAGTAAAATTAACTTTGAGCCAGGCAAAGGTGGTAGTTTATATGCTCACAGTAGCACTGCACTTCGAATTAACCCATCGGCAGGGTGGCTCAACGTTTCAGGGGCCGTCCACAATGTCCTTAATTAATTAGCTTTAAAATATTTGTTTTACCACAGTCATTTTTAGACGGGTTTGTATAGTAAAATTAACTTTGAGCCAGGCAAAGGTGGTCGTGTTTATGTTCACAGTAACATAGCCCTTCGAACTAATCCATCCCCAGGGTGGCTCAAAGTTTCAGGGGCCGTTCACAATGTCCTTAATTAATAAGCTTGAAAAAAATGGTTTTACCTCAGTCATTTTTAGACGGGTTTGTATAGTAAAATTATCTTTGAGCCAGGCAAAGGTGGTAGTTTATATGCTCACAGTAGCACTGCACTTCGAATTAACCCATCCCCAGGGTGGCTCAACGTTTCAGGGGCCGTCCACAATGTCCTTAATTAATTAGCTTTAAAATATTTGTTTTACCACAGTCATTTTTAGACGGGCTTGTATACTAAAATTAACTTTGTGCCAGGCAAAGGTGGTAGTTTATATGCTCACAGTAGCACTGCACTTCGAATTAACCCATCCCCAGGGTGGCTCAACGTTTCAGGGGCCGTCCACAATGTCCTTAATTAATAAGCTTTAAAATATTTGTTTTACCTCAGTGATTTTTAGACGGGTCTGTATAGTAAAATTACCTTTGAGCCAGGCAAAGGTGGTCATTTATATGTTCACAGTAGCACTGCACTTCGAACTAATCCATCCCCAGGGTGGCTCAACGTTTCAGGGGCCGTCCACAATGTCCTTAATAAATAAGCGTTAAAATATTTTGTTTTGCCTCAGTGATTTTTAGACGGGATTGTATAGCAAAATTAACTTTGAGCCAGGCAAAGGTGGTCGTGTTTATATTCATAGTAGCATAGCACTTCGAACTAATCCATCGCCAGGGTGGCTCAACGTTTCAGGGGACGTTCACAATGTCCTTAATTAATAAGCTTTAACAAAATTGTTTTACCTCAGTCATTTTTAGACAGGTTTGTATAGTAAAATTAACTTTGAGCCAGGCAAAGGTGGTAGTTTGTATGCTCACAGTAGCACTGCACTTCGAATTAACCCATCGGCAGGGTGGCTCAACGTTTCAGGGGCCGTCCACAATGTCCTTAATTAATTAGCTTTAAAATATTTGTTTTACCACAGTCATTTTTAGACGGGTTTGTATAGTAAAATTAACTTTGAGCCAGGCAAAGGTGGTCGTGTTTATGTTCACAGTAACATAGCCCTTCCATCTCATCCATCCCCAGGGTGGTTCAAAGTTTCAGGGGCCGTTCACAATGTCCTTAATTAATAAGCTTGAAAAAAATGGTTTTACCTCAGTCATTTTTAGACGGGTTTGTATACTAAAATTAACTTTGAGGCAGGCAAAGGTGGTAGTTTATATGCTTACAGTAGCACTGCACTTCGAATTAACCCATCCCCAGGGTGGTTCAACGTTTCAGGGGCCGTCCACAATGTCCTTAATAAATAAGCTTTAAAATATTTCGTTTTGCCTCAGTGATTTTTAGACGGATTTGTATAGCAAAATTAACTTTGAGCCAGGCAAAGGTGGTGGTTTATATGCTCACAGTAGCACTGCACTTCGAATTAACCGTGGCTCAACGTTTCAGGGGCCGTCCACAGTGTCCTTAATTAATAAGCTTTAAAATATTTGTTTTACCTCAGTCATTTTTAGGCGGGTTTGTATAGTAAAATTACCTTTGAGCCAGGCAAAGGTGGTCGTTTATATGTTCACAGTAGCACTGCACTTCGAACTAATCCATCCCCAGGGTGGCTCAACGTTTCAGGGGCCGTCCACAATGTCCTTAATAAATAAGCTTTAACATATTTTGTTTTGCCTCAGTGATTTTTAGACGGGTTTGTATAGCAAAATTAACTTTGAGTCAGGCAAAGGTGGTCGTCTTTATATTCACAGTAGCATAGCACTTCGAACTAATCCATCCCCAGGGTGGCTCAAAGTTTCAGGGGCCGTTCACAATGTCCTTAATTAATAAGCTTTAAAAAATGGTTTTACCTCAGTCATTTTTAGACGAGTTTGTATAGTAAAGTTAACTTTGAGCCAGACAAAGGTGGTAGTTTATATGCTCACAGTAGCACTGCACTTCGAATTAACCCATCCCCAGGGTGGCTCAACGTTTCAGGGGCCGTCCACAATGTCCTTAATTAATAAGCCTTAAAATATTTGTTTTACCTCAGTCATTTTTAGACGGGTTTGTATAGTAAAATTACCTTTGAGCCAGGCAAAGGTGGTCGTTTATATGTTCACAGTAGCACTGCACTTCGAACTAATCCATCCCCAGGGTGGCTCAACGTTTCAGGGGCCGTTCACAATGTCCTTAATTAATAAGCTTGAAAAAAATGGTTTTACCTCAGTCATTTTTAGACGGGTTTGTATACTAAAATTAACTTTGAGCCAGGCAAAGGCGGTAGTTTATATGCTCACAGTAGCAATGCACTTCGAATTAACCCATCCCCAGGGTGGCTCAACGTTTCAGGGGCCGTCCACAGTGTCCTTAATTAATAAGCTTTAAAATATTTGTTTTACCTCAGTCATTTTTATACGGGTTTGTATAGTGAAATTACCTTTGAGCCAGGCAAAGGTGGTCATTTATATGTTCACAGTAGCACTGCACTTCGAACTAATCCATCCCCAGGGTGGCTCAACGTTTCAGGGGCCGTCCACAATGTCCTTAATAAATAAGCTTTAAAATATTTTGTTTTGGCTTAGAGATTTTTAGACGGGATTGTATAGCAAAATTAACTTTGAGCCAGGCAAAGGTGGTCGTGTTTATATTCACAGTAGCATAGCACTTCGAACTAATCCATCGCCAGGGTGGCTCGCCGTTTCAGGGGCCGTTCACAATGTCCCTAATTAATAAGCTTTAAAAAAATTGTTTTACCTCAGTCATTTTTAGACGGGTTTGTATAGTAAAATTAACTTTGAGCCAGGCAAAGGTGGTAGTTTATATGCTCACAGTAGCACTGCACTTCGAATTAATCCATCGCCAGGGTGGCTCAACGTTTCAGGGGCCGTTCACAATGTCCTTAATTAATAAGCTTGAAAAAAATGGTTTTACCTCAGTCATTTTTAGACGGGTTTGTATACTAAAATTAACTTTGAGCCAGGCAAAGGTGGTAGTTTATATGCTCACAGTAGCAATGCACTTCGAATTAACCCATCCCCAGGGTGGCTCAACGTTTCTGGGGCCGTCCACAATGTCCTTAATTAATAAGCTTTAAAATATTTGTTTTACCTCAGTCATTTTTATACGGGTTTGTATAGTAAAATTACCTTTGAGCCAGGCAAAGGTGGTCATTTATATGTTCACAGTAGCACTGCACTTCGAATTAAACCATCCCCAGGATGGCTCAACGTTTCAGGGGCCGTCCACAATGTCCTTAATAAATAAGCTTTAAAATATTTTGTTTTGCCTCAGTGATTTTTAGACGGGTTTGTATAGCAAAATTAACTTTGAGCCAGGCAAAGGTGGTCGTGTTTATATTCACAGTAGCATAGCACTTCGAACTAATCCATCGCCAGGGTGGCTCAACGTTTCAGGGGCCGTTCACAATGTCCTTAATTAATAAGCTTTAAAAAAATTGTTTTACCTCAGTCATTTTTAGACGGGTTTGTATAGTAAAATTAACTTTGAGCCAGGCAAAGGTGGTAGTTTATATGCTCACAGTAGCACTGCACTTCGAATTAACCCATCGGCAGGGTGGCTCAACGTTTCAGGGGCCGTCCACAATGTCCTTAATTAATTAGCTTTAAAATATTTGTTTTACCACAGTCATTTTTAGACGGGTTTGTATAGTAAAATTAACTTTGAGCCAGGCAAAGGTGGTCGTGTTTATGTTCACAGTAACATAGCCCTTCGAACTAATCCATCCCCAGGGTGGCTCAAAGTTTCAGGGGCCGTTCACAATGTCCTTAATTAATAAGCTTGAAAAAAATGGTTTTACCTCAGTCATTTTTAGACGGGTTTGTATAGTAAAATTATCTTTGAGCCAGGCAAAGGTGGTAGTTTATATGCTCACAGTAGCACTGCACTTCGAATTAACCCATCCCCAGGGTGGCTCAACGTTTCAGGGGCCGTCCACAATGTCCTTAATTAATAAGCTTTAAAATATTTGTTTTACCACAGTCATTTTTAGACGGGTTTGTATAGTAAAATTAACTTTGAGCCAGGCAAAGGTGGTAGTTTATATGCTCACAGTAGCACTGCACTTCGAATTAACCCATCCCCAGGGTGGCTCAACGTTTCAGGGGCCGTCCACAATGTCCTTAATTAATAAGCTTTAAAATATTTGTTTTACCTCAGTCATTTTTAGACGGGTTTGTATAGTAAAATTAACTTTGAGCCAGGCAAAGGTGGTAGTTTATATGCTCACAGTAGCACTGCACTTCGAATTAATCCATCGCCAGGGTGGCTCAACGTTTCAGGGGCCGTTCACAATGTCCTTAATTAATAAGCTTGAAAAAAATGGTTTTACCTCAGTCATTTTTAGACGGGTTTGTATACTAAAATTAACTTTGAGCCAGGCAAAGGTGGTAGTTTATATGCTCACAGTAGCAATGCACTTCGAATTAACCCATCCCCAGGGTGGCTCAACGTTTCTGGGGCCGTCCACAATGTCCTTAATTAATAAGCTTTAAAATATTTGTTTTACCTCAGTCATTTTTATACGGGTTTGTATAGTAAAATTACCTTTGAGCCAGGCAAAGGTGGTCATTTATATGTTCACAGTAGCACTGCACTTCGAACTAATCCATCCCCAGGGTGGCTCAACGTTTCAGGGGCCGTCCACAATGTCCTTAATAAATAAGCTTTAAAATATTTTGTTTTGGCTCAGTGATTTTTAGACGGGATTGTATAGCAAAATTAACTTTGAGCCAGGCAAAGGTGGTCGTGTTTATATTCACAGTAGCATAGCACTTCGAACTAATCCATCGCCAGGGTGGCTCGCCGTTTCAGGGGCCGTTCACAATGTCCTTAATTAATAAGCTTTAAAAAAATTGTTTTACCTCAGTCATTTTTAGACGGGTTTGTATAGTAAAATTAACTTTGAGCCAGGCAAAGGTGGTAGTTTATATGCTCACAGTAGCACTGCACTTCGAATTAACCCATCGGCAGGGTGGCTCAACGTTTCAGGGGCCGTCCACAATGTCCTTAATTAATTAGCTTTAAAATATTTGTTTTACCACAGTCATTTTTAGACGGGTTTGTATAGTAAAATTAACTTTGAGCCAGGCAAAGGTGGTCGTGTTTATGTTCACAGTAACATAGCCCTTCGAACTAATCCATCCCCAGGGTGGCTCAAAGTTTCAGGGGCCGTTCACAATGTCCTTAATTAATAAGCTTGAAAAAAATGGTTTTACCTCAGTCATTTTTAGACGGGTTTGTATAGTAAAATTATCTTTGAGCCAGGCAAAGGTGGTAGTTTATATGCTCACAGTAGCACTGCACTTCGAATTAACCCATCCCCAGGGTGGCTCAACGTTTCAGGGGCCGTCCACAATGTCCTTAATTAATTAGCTTTAAAATATTTGTTTTACCACAGTCATTTTTAGACGGGCTTGTATACTAAAATTAACTTTGTGCCAGGCAAAGGTGGTAGTTTATATGCTCACAGTAGCACTGCACTTCGAATTAACCCATCCCCAGGGTGGCTCAACGTTTCAGGGGCCGTCCACAATGTCCTTAATTAATAAGCTTTAAAATATTTGTTTTACCTCAGTGATTTTTAGACGGGTCTGTATAGTAAAATTACCTTTGAGCCAGGCAAAGGTGGTCATTTATATGTTCACAGTAGCACTGCACTTCGAACTAATCCATCCCCAGGGTGGCTCAACGTTTCAGGGGCCGTCCACAATGTCCTTAATAAATAAGCGTTAAAATATTTTGTTTTGCCTCAGTGATTTTTAGACGGGATTGTATAGCAAAATTAACTTTGAGCCAGGCAAAGGTGGTCGTGTTTATATTCATAGTAGCATAGCACTTCGAACTAATCCATCGCCAGGGTGGCTCAACGTTTCAGGGGACGTTCACAATGTCCTTAATTAATAAGCTTTAACAAAATTGTTTTACCTCAGTCATTTTTAGACAGGTTTGTATAGTAAAATTAACTTTGAGCCAGGCAAAGGTGGTAGTTTGTATGCTCACAGTAGCACTGCACTTCGAATTAACCCATCGGCAGGGTGGCTCAACGTTTCAGGGGCCGTCCACAATGTCCTTAATTAATTAGCTTTAAAATATTTGTTTTACCACAGTCATTTTTAGACGGGTTTGTATAGTAAAATTAACTTTGAGCCAGGCAAAGGTGGTCGTGTTTATGTTCACAGTAACATAGCCCTTCCATCTCATCCATCCCCAGGGTGGTTCAAAGTTTCAGGGGCCGTTCACAATGTCCTTAATTAATAAGCTTGAAAAAAATGGTTTTACCTCAGTCATTTTTAGACGGGTTTGTATACTAAAATTAACTTTGAGGCAGGCAAAGGTGGTAGTTTATATGCTTACAGTAGCACTGCACTTCGAATTAACCCATCCCCAGGGTGGTTCAACGTTTCAGGGGCCGTCCACAATGTCCTTAATTAATAAGCTTTAAAATATGTGTTTTACCTCAGTCATTTTTAGACGGGTTTGTATAGTAAAATTACCTTTGAGCCAGGCAAAGGTGGTCATTTATATGTTCACAGTAGCACTGCACTTCGAACTAATCCATCCCCAGGGTGGCTCAACGTTTCAGGGGCCGTCCACAATGTCCTTAATAAATAAGCTTTAAAATATTTTGTTTTGGCTCAGTGATTTTTAGACGGGATTGTATAGCAAAATTAACTTTGAGCCAGGCAAAGGTGGTCGTGTTTATATTCACAGTAGCATAGCACTTCGAACTAATCCATCGCCAGGGTGGCTCACCGTTTCAGGGGCCGTTCACAATGTCCTTAATTAATAAGCTTTAAAAAAATTGTTTTACCTCAGTCATTTTTAGACGGGTTTGTATAGCAAAATTAACTTTGAGCCAGGCAAAGGTGGTCGGTTATATGTTCACAGTAGCACTGCACTTCGAACTAATCCATCCCCAGGGTGGCTCAACGTTTCAGGGGCCGTTCACAATGTCCTTAATTAATAAGCTTTAAAAAAATGGTTTTACCTCAGTCATTTTTAGACGGGTTTGTATAGTAAAATAAATTTTGAGCCAGGTAAAGGTGGTAGTTTATATGCTCACAGTAGCACTGCACTTCGAATTAACCCATCCCCAGGGTGGCTCAACGTTTCAGGGGCCGTCCACAATGTCCTTAATTAATAAGCTTTAAAATATTTGTTTTACCTCAGTCATTTTTAGACGGGTTTGTATAGTAAAATTACCTTTGAGCCAGTCAAAGGTGGTTGTTTATATGTTCACAGTAGCACTGCACTTCGAACTAATCCATCCCCAGGGTGGCTCAGCGTTTCAGGGGCCGTCCACAATGTCCTTAATAAATAAGCTTTAAAATATTTAGTTTTGCCTCAGTGATTTTTAGACGGGTTTGTATAGCAAAATTAACTTTGAGCCAGGCAAAGGTGGTCGTGTTTATGTTCACAGTAGCATAGCACTTCGAACTAATCCATCCCCAGGGTGGCTCAACGTTTCAGGGGCCGTTCACAATGTCCTTAATTAATAAGCTTTAAAAAAATTGTTTTACCTCAGTCATCTTAACCCTATCTGGCCTGGGCGATTTGGGGTGTATCGCAGCCTGGAGGGGGGGGGGCGGAAAGTGCCCCCTATATATTTTTGCTATCGCTAAGGCTAGAGGGCTGAAACTTACCACATTATATCTTTGGGTCAAGCTCTACCAGAAAATGTAAAAAATTCAAGATGGCCGCCATGATGACGTCAGTGTGACGTCATTTTCAAAAAGAGCATTTTTGGACGATTTTCGGTCAAAATCGTCGATTTTTTTTGATTTTTTTCTTCGCAAAAACTGCATGATAAATTAGTAAATAATAATCTGATATGAAATAAAATAAGTTTTACCCACTTTTCCGTAGATAAAAGCAAATTTTTTAAAGAAATATGATGAAAGCATAACTTTTTCTGATACCCCACATGGCCGCCATTTTGAATTTACCCATAATCCTCTGCTCGTGGGGTTATGCAAATAGGCTCAAAATGACACCAATGCGATACCCTATAATGTCATGAATGTTTCAGCTCTCCATTTTGTGGCGTTTCGGAGATATTGCAGACAGTTTGGTAGGAGGGCATGTTGGCCCACTCCCCCAGGCCTGGTAGGGTTAATGGGGGAAGGGAGGGGGAACAAATCAGGGGGTGTTTTTGGTGATGCTAAGACAGGTTTCAGAAAAATGCATCGAATCGCGTTGAATCAACTTGCTGAATTTTTGCGTAATTTTTTGAAAAAATATGGCGAAAACATCACTTTTCTGGTACCCCCACATGGCCGCCATTTTGAATTACCCATGATCCTTTGCTCGGGGGGTCATGCAAATAGGCTCAAAATGACCCCAATATGATAATCGAAAAAGTCACGGAGTTTCGGCTCTCGATTTTTTGTCGTTCCGAAGATACAAGCAAAAAACCAACAAGGGGGAGGCAGAAAGTCCCCCCCCAGGCCAGGTACGGTTAAGACGGGTTTGTATAGTAAAATTAACTTGGAGCCAGGCAAAGGTGGTCGTTTATATGTTCACAGCAGCACTGCACTTCGAACTAATCCATCCCCAGGGTGGCTCAACGTTTCAGGGGCCGTCCACAATGTCCTTAATAAATAAACTTTAAAATATTGCTTGGCCTCAGTGATTTTTAGACGGGTTTGTATAGCAAAATTAACTTTGAGCCAGGCAAAGGTGGTCGTGTTTATGTTCACAGTAGCATAGCACTTCTAACTAATCCATCCCCAGGGTGGCTCAACGTTTCAGGGGCCGTTCACAATGTCCTTAATTAATAAGCTTTAAAAAAAATTGTTTTACCTCAGTCATTTTTAGGCGGGTTTGTGCAGTAAAATTAACTTTGAGCCAGGCAAAGGTGGTCGTTTGTATGTTCACAGTAGCACTGCACTTCGAATTAACCCATCCCCAGAGTGGCTCAACTTTTCAGGGGCCGTCCACAATGTTCTTAATTAATAAGCTTTAAAATATTTGTTTTACCTCAGTCATTTTTAGGCGGGTTTATATAGTGAAATTAACTTTGAGCCAGGCAAAGGTGGTCGTTTATATGTTTACAGTAGCACTGCACTTCGAACTAATCCATCCCCAGGGTGGCTCAACGTTTCAGGGGCCGTCCACAATGTCCTTAATAAATAAGCTTTAAAATATTTTGTTTTGCCTCAGTGATGTTTAGACGGGTTTGTATAGCAAAATTAACTTTGAGCCAGGCAAAGGTGGTCGTGTTTATGTTCACAGTAGCATAGCACTTCGAACTAATCCATCCCCAGGGTGGCTCAACGTTGCAGGGGCCGTTCACAATGTCCTTAATTAATAAGCTTTAAAAAAATTGTTTTACCTCAGTCATCTTAACCCTATCTGGCCTGGGCGATTTGGGGTTTATCGCAGCCTGGATGGGGGGGGGGGGCGGAAAGTGCTCCCCTATATGTTTTTGCTATCGCTACGGCTAGAGGGCTGAAACTTACAACATTATATCTTTGGGTCAAGCTCTACCAGAAAATGTAAAAAATCCAAGATGGCCGCCATGATGACGTCACTGTGACGTCATTTTCAAAAAGAGCATTGTTGGACGGTTTTCGGTCAAAATCGTCGATTTTTTTATTTTTTTTTTCTTCGCAAAAACTGCATGATAAATTAGTAAATAATAATCTGATATGAAATAAAATAAGTTTTACCCACTTTTCCGTAGATAAAAGCAAAATTTTTAAAGAAATATGATGAAAGCATAACTTTTTCTGGTACCCCACATGGCCGCCATTTTGAATTTACCCATAATCCTCTGCTCGTGGGGTTATGCAAATAGGCTCAAAATGACCCCAATGCGATACCCTATAATGTCATGAATGTTTCAGCTCTCCATTTTGTGGCGTTTCGGAGATATCGCAGACAGTTTGGCAGGAGGGCATGCTGGCCCCCTCCCCCAGGCCTGGTAGGGTTAATGGGGGAAGGGAGGGGGAACAAATCAGGGGGTGTTTTTTGGTGATGCTAAGACATATGTTTCAAAAAATGCATCGAATCGCGTTGAATCAACTTGCTGAATTTTTGCGTAATTTTTGAAAAAATATGGCGAAAACATCACTTTTCTGGTACCCCCACATGGCCGCCATTTTGAATTACCCATGATCCTTTGCTCGGGGGTTCATGCAAATAGGCTCAAAATGACCCCAATATGATAATCGAAAAAGTCACGGAGTTTCGGCTCTCGATTTTTTGTCGTTCCGAAGATACAAGCAAAAAACCAACAAGGGGGAGGCAGAAAGTCCCCCCCCGGCCAGGTACGGTTAAGACGGGTTTGTATAGTAAAATTAACTTGGAGCCAGGCAAAGGTGGTAGTTTATATGTTCACAGTAGTACTGCACTTCAAATTAACCCATCCCCAGGGTTGCTCAACGTTTCAGGGGCCGTCCACAATGTCCTTAATTAATAAGCTTTAAAATATTTGTTTTACCTCAGTCATTTTTAGACGGGTTTGTATAGTAAATTAACTTTGAGCCAGGCAAAGGTGGTCGTTTATATGTTTACAGTAGTACTGCACTTCGAATTAACCCATCTCCAGGGTGGCTCAACGTTTCAGGGGCCGTCCACAATGTCCTTAATTAATAAGCTTTAAAATATTTGTTTTACCTCAGTCATTTTTAGACGAGTTTGTATAGTAAAATTAACTTTGAGCCAGACAAAGGTGGTCGTTTATATGTTCACAATAGCACTGCACTTCGAACTAATCCATCCCCAGGGTGGCTCAACATTTCAGGGGCCGTCCACAATGTCCTTAATTAATAAGCTTTAAAATATTTGTTTTACCTCAGTCATTTTTAGACGGGTTTGTATAGTAAAATTAACTTTGAGCCAGACAGAGGTGGTCGTTTATATATTCATAGTAGCACTGCACTTCGAACTAGTCCATCCCCAGGGTGGCTCAACGTTTCAGGGCCGGCCACAATGTCCTTAATTAATAAGCTTTAAAATATTTGTTTTACCTCAGTTATTTTTAGACGGGTTTGTATAGTAAAATTAACTTTGAGCCAGGCAAAGGTGGTCGTTTATATGTTCACAGTAGCACTGCACTTCGAGCTAATCCATCCCCAGGGTGGCTCAACGTTTCAGGGGCCGTCCACAATGTCCTTAAAGGGGCATACTTGTTTAATTTTACCCTACCATGCCTGGACTATTTGGATCCTTCCCAGACCTGCCCAGGTACGCCACCCCACACCCTTTTCTTATTGAGTTAGGATTCTGAATCTTTCCACAATATATTTTGGAGTCAATTTCTATCATAAAATGCAAAAAAAATACAAGACGGCCGATTTGATGATGCCACAGTGACGTCATATTCCAAACATATGACGTCACAGTCACGCCATATGTTAAAAACTTCTTTTTTTGCTCGATTATTTTTTTTATTTATACTAATTTCTCCGAATAAAACTACGCAATGATTTAGGAAATGATTATCTGATGCGAAATAAGATTGTTTTTGACACTTTTCTGTACAGAAAAGCAAATATTTTGAAGAAAAACTACGAAAATACTTTTTGGGTACTCCCTCATGGCCGCCGTTTTGAATTTACCCTTTGTTATTTGATGCTTTGAAGATCTTGTAAAGAAGCTTAAATCGGCCACAATTTGTTATGCTAAAAATTCACGGATTGTGATCTCTTACTTATCTGTCGTCTCGGGAGTTACTATGGATAGTTTGGTAGGGGGTCATAATGCCTCTCCCCCCCCCCCCCCCCCCCGACCCGGTAGACCTGGTTTTCCAGCGTGACACCGGGATGTGTCTACATAATACGTAGATTAGTAAACATTTCGACTTATCTTGTTTTTCATTCGGGGTATGTTCATCAAGCTTTTGACAAAAGAAACTTGCTTTCTTCTTCTTCCATAGTTTGCCTAACTTTTCATGGCACGTAACATGGACAGCGTTAATTTTGGACGGTTTCAATCGCCTCCGCACAATCTTATCAGTGTCATATATATAGTTGTTCGACCTTTTTCGATATATTCAAATTAAAATTATATATAATTATATATTCGATTTATATAAATGTCTGTGAATACATGCGAATATGCGAATACACGGGAAATTGTTTGTGAACAAGCGGCAATATATTCTTGCATGAAATGCAGCTTTTTCTGAGGGCAGTATGTCTACACGTATATACACTCAAGACTTCGAAAAATCTGACGAATCGACGGCCGTGGATTCGCAAATCGACGGCCGTGGATTCGCGAATCCAAGGCCGCCTATTCAAAACTGGAATTGGACATCGGTGAATATGTGGCCGTGCATTCGCGAATGCACGGCCACATATTCACGCATGATTTTGAATATGAATCGAATCTGAATCCGTTGCTAACTTTACCAACATCGATTCGTGATATGTGTTGTATCTCAGGTACGCTTTTATTGTACCTGTTCATGTGGCAACTTGGATGATATGACCACACGGCCCCTAGCACCGGCATAAGCGGTATTAGATACAAATATAGAGAGCTATGGTGGAAATGCTTTGACAACTCGTATACTGGTAATTGGTGAGCTGTTTCGCTGTGACAACTCGTACATTGGAGATTGGTGAGCTGTATCGTCGTCAGATGTAAATGACGGTATTTAACACAAAAGACTAGTCGGTAAGGCCCGATGTCGACCCAGCATCAACTTCCCACAAATGCCAACATATATCAAAGACCAAAAGGTCTGTACAGGGGGCGGGCCTCGGGGACGAAACGTCCACCGGCAGAATCTCGCCATATACAGGTAAAAATTACAACACATATAAGGGAAGTGGGAAGAGGTGCCGACATACTGACTGCGTGACATGACTTCACAGAATAGTCTTCACAGAATGGCTTAGCTGCAGTTTTGAATAAATCAAGTGATGGTTCTTTGTAAACGATTTCAACATATCGTGTAGTAGAAAAAGTATACACAATATTGAAAAAACATTACAACTTTGTCTAAATAGAATTCAGAAATGGTATCTAGAAAATGACCTCAAATTCTCCAGACCTGAGACAAATTGTATACACTTTTGCAGAAAATATTTCCTCCAGAAAGATCCACTGCTTACATTAGATGGAACTGATATCAAAGTAGTAAAAGAGGTCGAATTCTTGGGAATATTGTTTGACCACCGACTAACGTTCAAATCGCATACAAATTGCTTGAAAGCCAAGTGCACAAAAGCACTTGATTTCTTGAAGTTAGTTGTCAGCTATAAGTGGGGAGGAGATCAGCAAACGCTTCCTCATTTATATCGACCACTTGTTCGTTCTAAACTTGATTATGGTTCTATTGTTTACACGGTGCAGGCAAGTCAAACTTGGCAAAGTTAGATCCTATTCTCCGTCAAGGTCTAATACTTTGGCACGAAGAGTTCAGAACATCCCCTGAGAAAAGCTTTTATGTCGAAGCAGATGAAACTCCTTTAGAACTTCGAAGAATTAAACTATCACTGCAATAACATTGACAAAATGCAAGAATCAGCTCGTGTATACAGAAGAATTTGGTCTACTAAGAGAGAAATACGGATGGCATCAGGCTATTTATACAGATGGTTCTAAAGATGGTGAGAGACTAGCATGTGCTGAAGATTAAAACCTATCCACAACCAGGTAAAAGTTCGATATTCACTGGAAAATCAAAATCTCTATTGTCGGCTTTAGAAGGTATTGGGTCCTTTAAAAGGAAGATATATGCCATATTCTAAGAGTCACTGTCATGCCTTTAAGCGATTGAAAGTGGAAATTCAACTCATTCAACCATATTGAATATTCTACAATTATATCACTGTAACTTTGATCAACAGATTGATATTGTGTTTTGTTGGGTCCTAGTCACGTTGACATCAGAGGTAATACTGAAGCTGATAAAATGGCCAAGGCAGCTCTAAATAAAAGAGTTTAATACAGCGATTTCAGACAATCTATCTATGGTTACACAAGAAAGTTGTTTCAATCTGTATGGGGCGCTATGAATAATAACTTCTCGAGTTCAAAAAAGCTAATCATCTGAACAGCCAGATACGTTTTGATCAAGCCATGATTTGACGATGTAGAATCGGTCATACACGATTAACTCACGAACATTTACTAAAAATGGAGGCGGGATCCAAAGTGCATTCCATGCCACGAAGATCTACGGTGAAACATATTCTTATAAACTGTATAGATTTTAAGATTGTAAGAGGTACTTTTTGTCGAGCAGCTACGCTGGAAGATCTTTTTAGTCAAGTAAAAGAAGATTGTATTATAGATGATTTGAGAGAGATCGGTTTGTTGTACACATTTTAATGTGTGTATCTGTTTTAACGCATTAGTTTACTGAGTTATTAACTAGAATACTTAGGATAGTGTTTGATCGTCGCTATATACCTGAGATATTGCTGAACGCGACGTCAAAACTTAATTCTCTATCTCAGAAAAGGATACTCTACCCTTCACAATGTTGATATTACATGCCCTAACAGACTATATAAAATCGCGAAGGCGAAAATCATAATTTGCTTTTATCGACTTTCGGAAAGCATTTGATAAAGTTTGGAGAGCCGGCCTGTAGCAAAGATCGATAGAATATAGAATAGGAGGAAAATGTTTAACGTTATACATAACACTTAGGACGAGTTGCAGTAAGATAGCGGGCGGTACTACCCTGACCTTCTATTGTCAAGCCGCTATTATGTTAAAGCTCTATGACGCTGCACGAAACAGCGGAATCCCCACGTCTAAAAATAAATGACACCGGTTTTAGATTAGGCATCTTCAAACGAATTCATTTTGGTACTCACATAATGTGGGTCCGGGAGGCGAAGCCTTGGGTGTTGCCGGTTGACTTTTTCCACGACCAGATTGTAAAACCGCCGTCTACGTCGTGAAGAAATCTATCCCAGTATGTTTATATCATGCGCACATTCACTCTGATCCCAATCAAATTGTGAAATAGTTAATTCTCTTGTTTGGTCTGACGGTAGAAGTCTGACACACAGTTCGCATTTCACCTTTACAAATGTGGCACCCATGCTGACAACAGTCGATCACTCAAGAAATATACAAATCGGCTTCTCTGATGCTTTCACCACAATAGATCTGAGTGAAAATTGACAAATAATAAAGTTCTTGATTTTCTTGAAGGTAGAACAGTTATGTATACTATGTATACCTAATGTATACTATGATTGTCTTTTTGAATTTGGTGCTAATACTGTTATATGGAATATGGAATAGGTCTTTGGATTATGGACGCGGATATTATCTAATGGACGACGGCTGAATTATGAATGACGGACTAGACTCTTGTAATCCAACAACAGACTTACATGTATACCATGACACGTCCGCATGTGCGCGAGTATTCTTGTCAAAATACATGTATACGTATATATAATCTATAATTTTAATTGTCAATGAAGACATAGTAAAGTTCTATTATGCTGCACAATTCGAAGAAAAAAATCACAAAACTCTACCGTGAGTCACCGAAGCGTACGAACATAGCACACGACCACTGATGCAATCGCTGACTTCAATGACATATTTGGAATTACAACACTTCGTGCCAGGTTGTAAATAACGACGAATTGATTTTTCAATTTTTATCAAAAAGCACTTCTTGAACCAAAATAAAATTAACACAAGTGGGGCATGATTATATAATGACGATATTATTATCAGAATGAATTTGGTTTGCGAGATGTTTTTTTCGGAATTTAGGAAAATACTATGGGAATTCCACCAAGTGAAAAAATAAATGGTACATTTGCACGGTTTTGCATACTATTCACGTTTCTTAGTGCAACACCTATAGGACAGAAATCCATCTTACTGCAACTCATCCTTTGATGACGACATCTCTGAACTATTTGCATGTAATACAGGTGCAAGACAGGGTGGAAATTTATCGCCTATCCTATATCTTCGTTATTTATGAATAATCTTGAAGATTTTCTACTACAAAGGGTAGAAGGCATCCCCATTACCGGTGATGACGACATCCTACCTATCTACTATCGCCATATAGCTGAAATATTGCTGAAAGCGACGTTAACCCAAACCCCGCTGCCAAACATTTTGCGCTATCTCCGGAACGACAAAAAGTGGAGAGCTGAAACTCCTTGACTTTATAGTTTGTCATATTGGGGTCATTTTGAGCATATTTGAATAACTCCCTGAGCAAAGAGTCATGGGTAAATTCCAGATGGCGGCCACGTGGGGTATATTGTCAAATTTCTTCAAAATTTCTACTTTTCCGCGATGAAAAGTGAGCAAAAACTATTTTATTTCACATCACATTAATATTTACTAATTTATCATGCGAAAAATTGCATAAATAAACAATTCGGAAAATCGGACCGAAAAATCGACCAAAAAATGCCGTTTTTGAAAATGACGTGACTGTGACATCATCAAAGCGACCGTCTTGGATTTTTACATTTCCTGATAGATCTTGACCCAAGGGTGCAGTGTGGTAACTTTCAGCTCCTAGCTCAAGGGGTAAGAAAAATTAATAAGGGGAGGCATTTCGGACCCCCTCCCCACAGGCCAGGGTACGTTCCAAAAAGCCCAGGCCAGATAGGGTTAAACAATAATTCTCTCGCTCTCTCTCTCTGATACTATCACCGTCGCACAAAGCCTTTGGGATCTACAAGAAACATTAGATACCTCCTCGTAGTACTGTCATATTTGGAAACTCGATATAAACACACACAAAAATGCGAACGTTATAGTATTTGAATATCGAAAATGTATTCAAGAGGACCTACAAGTAAAAAGATAGAATTGTTTATATGTACAGATTTCTCAGAATTGTCGTCAGTAAAACAGGCTTCTTTGCGAACGCTGTCAAACGCATTTTCGAACAAGCAGGTAAAGTGTTATATCTCTTATATGCCAGGATAAAAAACTTATAGCTTTCTATTGACTGTCAGCTGCTACTGTTTGACCAAACTGTCGTTCCCTTACTACTGTATGGTTATGAGATATGAGGGTTTAGTAATATTGGTGCTGTTGAAATGCTGCGTACAAATGTTCTCAAACATACTTTTTGTCGTGTCACTCCTCATGGTATGTTGTGTGGCGAACTTAGCAGATGCACACGTATGCTAACTATACAGAACAGCATGTTGGCTTTCTGGGTAAGGTTAATCAAGGGCAAAGTTTCTAAACTGTCATACTTTGTCTATAAACTCTTATATAATAGTTACGTATCTGGAACTTTTCAAGTGAATAGATGAATTTTGGATATAGGGATATCTGACTTCATCAAAACACTGGAAACATCTGATTCAGAAAGTATATTGTGAAGCTACAAAAAGGTCAGTAGCAGCAGACGTGGTCAACTATTGTAACTCTCCAAAAGGTATTAATTATCCAAGTTTTAAAACCGTTATATAACTCGAAAACTATCTCTACCTATTACCATTAAAACTATATGATCCTTCAGTCAAACATAGACTGTGTATTCAGAGACTAACAATAGAAGTCGGAAGATAAACGAAAACACCGAGATTAGCCAGAATACATACCCTGTGCAACTTGAACGTAATTGGGGACGCACGTCATTCCATCTTCCATTGTACCTACTTTTACCATTTCAGAATCACTTGTATTCCATAGTATTAATTTTGCTGAAAATTGCCACTGTATAAAGATTTCTAATGATTGTATTTTTGTGATATCGCATTTTTGCCATGTACCGAATTCAATTTTAGCCGAATTCTCATAAGGTTGAAATTTATATGTGTTTAGTGATGAAACATATACCATGATTACGAATATCTGTTGTACGTATTGTTCGACCATATCTATCCCCATGCTATGGCATTCTATCCAATATCATGGGAGCGGGAGTGGATTCTATCTCCAAATGAACAGCTACAGATAAGCGCGGCTGAGATACTAAGTCCACGTCCGAGATTCCTCCGTGATTCCTCCGTATTCTCGGTTCCGAATGTTGGGTGTCGAATGTTGTGTCGACGAATTCTTTCCTGTAGAGTCATATGGTTGCTTTTTAGTTGCCAGACGTCGTCAATTTTCCCACCTCTTGCATATCGCTCCAATTCATATGTGGCATTTGACAAGGTCCGTCGAATAACTCAAGCACTTCTTTGATACTTTAGGCTTTTCTTTTCATTCAGCGGAGGAGCATGGTAGCATGATCACCCTAATCTCTTCAAACAATATGCTGATCAATTGTTTACCAATTTGTATGTATACTGTTTATGTACTTTATTATCTCTCTATTGACGTAGACAACAATGTGCGCAACAATATAATATCGTCCTATATAATTTCAATGACTGCATTAGTATATGTTGTCACTATGATTTGTAACACTATGATATGCCATATAATTTTTAGCTGTATCTTCACAACAGTCACATCTCCCAATTATTCACTTCTTTAGGAAAAAATACATGTATTTTATTGTAAACTCAAATTAGATAGCGTATCACAGTGTAAATATCTATACTGAATTATAAATATCTGTACTGAATTATAATCAAGGTAAATTTAACCACATCCGCATGAACAAGACATGAATATCACTTGTTCTCACTCACTGGAGGTATTCTTATTTTGTAATAGCTGTACGTAACAAATATTTTTATAGCTGTACCTAATTTAAATATTTATTTATCATTGACCAGGAGTATATACGACAGAGTGTATGATGTCAATCCCACGTCACGGGCATACAGCTTTTAAAAAACAACAGGACGGTAAAACAGAGGCAACGCCCAATTCTCCTGTGTGTATATTAAATACACCGAACTACAGAGAAGTCAGAATCAAACACACACACACATATATATATATATATATATATATCCATTGAAACTGCTCCGAAATAACAAAAATATTGTTTTAAATGAAGCAGATAAGAGATCAGCTGTGGTAGTTATGGACAATTCATACTAGGAAGAGAAAATGTTAGAAATAGTAAACGAGGTACGTTGTTATGAGAGTTTATCTAATAATGCTGACTAAACAGCTAAAATTGATCATTTAATAGCACAGCACGGCGATGATCTAACTGCCTACGAGAAGAGATTTTTGACAAAATTTGAGTCAAGAACTTGTCAGCTGTAAGTCTTACCAAAAACTACATAAATCAGATATGGTTATCAATGCAGTTAAGGAGCAAAATTCTGAATATGTAACAGATCTGAGAACAGAGTATCCTGCATTCAGACCGATCATTGCTGGTCCAGTCTGCCCTATGAGCAGGTTAGGTGAGATTATTGATATTCTGTTCAAACCTTACGTTCAGTTCGTTCTATCATATATTAGAGATGCCATCGATTTTTTTAACGAAATACCAACCCAAATTTTAGAGGATGAACTGTTCTGCACATTTGAAGTGACCAACTTGTACGAAAATATTTCCCATGCTTTGGGTTTGGAAGCTATCAGCCATAGGTTAGATCATTATCCAAAACAAAATGTTGAACGTTTCGCGAAATAATTCATTTTATCTGCAATCAAACTGATATTGGAAAAAAACACATTTGAATTTGGTGACAAACAATACTAGACAGGTCCCAGCCAAGAAAAAACTAACATTTTTTCCGGTCAAAGTTTTCTCAGTGGTTCCGTCATCTTTGACTAATGACCTTTCAATTTACCTGAGGGGCCACCCTGGATTTGGCCTCAAATCCAATATGGCGTCCAAAATCCAAAATGACCGCCAATACCCAAAGAAGCTCACAATTTCCTGCTCGAAAATCAATTTTCTACCCACAAACTAGGTTCTTTTCTAGTCCTACGTAGGGTATGAATAATTATTTAATTTTGGAATGATTTGTAATTGGTCAGAAAATTCAATCTGGCCGTCAAAATCCAAAATGGCGGCCAATGTCCATTGAATCACACATTTTCCTGCCCTAATATGTAGAGATGGACCATCCTTGGTCCGAATGCGTCCTGTGGGGTGTCAGCTTGTAGCTATCGGGGTGTAGACCCCGATTTGATGGATATCCATGTCATCTGTGATGTCATCGGTGACGTCATCAGTACGAGTAGTAGCGAAAGCGAGCATTTCGGGGGTGCGTGGGGTGTGTTTGGGGTAAAGATGGACCATCCTTGGTCTGAATGTGTCGTGTGGGTTGTCATGTTGTAGCTCTCGGGGTGTAGACCACGACTTGAGGTTTTTCCATGTCATCTGTGACGTCATCGATGAAGTCATCAGTACAAGTAGTAGGGAAAGCGGGAGTTTCGGAGGTGCAATGGAGTGCGTTCGGAGCAGATGACGGCATTTTTTTCCATCCAGCTACCTGATAGAGTTACCTGTGAGTGTGAGTGTATGCGCAGGGGATTCCGACTGGACTAATGTATCGTCTGTTTTCATCATTTTGCGCATGCGCAGTCTGGCCGTAGTATAGAAAGCAGGCATTTTGGGGATTCGTGGAGGGTTTTTGAGTGATTGAGGGACCATCCCTGGTCAAATGGACCGTGTGGAGTATCAGTGTGAAGCTCTCGTGGGTCCAACTGACTTGTTTTCATTTTAAGTCGCGCCAATCTGCGCATGCACAGTTGGGGTGTAGTAAGTAAAGTGGTCATTTTGGGAGATGCGTGGGGTCTGTTGAGTGATTAGGGACCATTCTTGGTCCGAATGCCTCGTGTGAGGTGTCAAAGTGAAGCTTTCGTGGTGTACACCATGGCTTGAGGGATGCCCCTGTCATCTGTGACGTCATTCTTGAAGGCATCAGTAGGAGTAGTAGCCAAAGTGGGAATTTTGGGGGTGGGAATTATGGTGTTTGGGACCATCCGCGGTCCGAATGCTTCGTGTGAGGTGTCATCCTGTAGCAACACCCACCAACGACAAGCTCAATGCTTCAACGCCCTGGTGAATTAGCCCTGAAGCCCTGCGCGCCTATACGTAGCTCTACGGGTGTAGTCCGTGATAAATACTATTCTGATTGGTTAGTCCAAAATTAGAGCAACAACAACAACAACATCAACGATAACAGGTCAATCCATTTATTAGCCCCTCCATCACAGCACATCCACGCTAAGGGAACCACTATGGGTGTGTTTACAATTCACTTATGCTATTGTCCGTGTATTCAGAAGTTCATTGTTCTGATCTCAGAATGATGAGGGACACGAGTTAATCCCTATATGTACAGACACCACCACACACCGCATCGCACCCGCAGCCTGGTGTACCCTATACCTTAATGGCTATAGGGTACAGGGTGCACCACAGGTACGCGCACATGCATGCGATGACATCACTTTCGAGCTCTGAGCTCCAAGAGCTCCCATCCAAGAGCTCTGCCACATGGGAGCTACCACCACCACCGGGCGTTGACGGGCGTCAACGCCCGGTGGTAGTGGTGTTGGTGTGCGGTAGTGTGTGGGGGTGGTAGAACTGGTGTGTGGTGGCGGTAATAGTGGTGTGTGGTGGTGTCTGTACCTATAGGGATTAACTCGTGTCCCTCATCATTCTGAAATCAGAACAATGAACTCCTGAATACACGGAAGATAGCATAAGTGAATTGTAAACACACCCATAGCGGTTCCCTTAGCGTGGATGTGCTGTGATGGAGGGGATAATAAAAGGATTGACCAGTAATCTTTGATGTTGTTGTTGTTGTTGTTGTTGTTGTTGTTGTTGCTCTACTTTTGGACTAACCAATCAGAATAGTACTTATCACGGACTACACCCGTAGAGCTACGTATAGGCGCGCAGGGCTTCAGGGCTAGTTCACAAGGGCGTTGAAGTATTGAGCTTGTCGTTGGTGGGTGTTGCTACAAGATGATTCCTCACACGAAGCATTCGGACCACGGATGGTCCATTTCTACCCCAAACACCGTCCTTTACACCTCAAAAATATATACTTTGGCTATAACTCCTACTGAGGACATCAGCAATAACGTCACAGATGACCCGCATATCCCTCAAGTCGTGGTCCACACCATGAAAGCTTTGCTTTGACACGACGCATTCGGACCAAGAATGGTCCCTCAATCGCTCAAACACATCCCCACGCACCTCCGGAATGACCACATTACTTAGTACACCACAACTGGGCATGTTCAGATTGGCGCGACTTTCAATACAAAACATGCCAATCTGAATCTACCCCACGAAAGCTTCACTAGGACAACCTCGACCGGAACATTTGGACCAAACATGGTCCCTCTCTAGCCCAAACACCATAATTCACACCCCCAAAATTCCCACTTTGGCTACTTCTCCTACTGATGCCTTCAAGAATGACGTCACAGATGACAGGGACACCCCTCAAGTCATAGTCTACACCACTAAAGCTTCACTTTGACACCTCACACGAGGCATTCGGACCAAGAATGGTCCATCATCACTCAAAAGACCCCCACGCACCTCCCAAAATGACCACTTTACTTACTACAACTGCGCATGCGTAGATTGGCGCGACTTAAAATGAAAACAAGCCAGTTGGACCCATGAGAGCTTCACACTGATACCCCACACTGTCCATTTGACCAGGGATGGTCCCTCAATCACCCAACAAACCTCCACGAATCCCCAAAATGCCTGCTTTCTATAATACGGCCAGATAAAACCAGACGATACATTAGTCCAGTCGGATCCCACTCACTCGCGCGCATACACTCACACTCACAGGTAACTCTATCAGGTAGCAGGATGGAAAAAAATGCCATCATCTACTCCAAACGCACTCCATTGCACCTCTGAAACTTCCACTTTCGCGACTACTCGTACTGATGACTTCACCGATGACGTCACAGATGACATGGAAAACCTCAAGTCGTGGTCTACACCCCGAGAGCTACAACATGACACCCCACACGACACATTCGGACCAATGATGGTCCATCTTTACCCCAAACACATCCCCACGCACCCCCGAAATGCCCGCTTTTGCTACTACTCGTACTGATGACGTCACCGATGACGTCACAGATAACATGGATATCCATCAAATCGGGGTCTACACCCCGAGAGCTACAAGATGACACCCCACAGGACGCATTCGGACTAAGGATGGTCCATCTCTACATATTAGGGCAGGAAAATGTGTGATTCAATGGACATTGGCCGCTATTTTGGATTTTGACGGCCATATTGAATTTTCAGACCAATTACAAATCATTTCAAAATTTAATAATTATTCATACCCTACGTAGGACTAGAAAAAAACCTAGTTTGTGGTTAGAAAATTGATTTTCGAGCAGGATATTGTGAGCTTCTATGGGTATTGGCGGTCATTTTGGATTTTGGCCGCCATATTGGATTTGAGGCCAAAGCCAGGGTGGTCCCTCAGCTAAATTGAAAGGTCATAAGTCAAGGATGACGGAACCATTGAGAAAACTTTGCCCGGAAGAAATGTTAGTTTTTTTCTTGGCTGGGACCTGTCTATACCGCCAGCGTCTAGGTACAGCAATGGGCACAAAGTTCGCACCCATATAAGCGGTTTTTGGATGACTATTTCATCATCTGGAATAACCGCTTTGGTGACGAATACATTTTATGACCTTTTGAATTAGTTGGATCCAAATATTACATTTACTAGAGAAAGTAGTGCTGATCAAATCTCATTCCTTGATATTTTGTTAAAAGAGAAGGTAAGAAAATCATAACCGATATCTTAACAAAACGACCTACACAAAACAGTATTTGTTTAATACCTTATGCCATCCTTGTCGAGCAAAGAACCGGGTATCTTTCACACTTGCGAGGAGAATATGCACTATTGTTACTGAGAGAGACTTACGCGTTGAACGCCTGGGTTAACTCAAACTGTTCTTGAGAGCGAGAAATTACCCAGAGGGTGTTGTAAATAATGGCATTGATAAAGCTTTGTCTATTGATATACAAGACTTGAGAAAATCTACAGTAGACAGCCCAAATTAAAACTTAATCACTTTTATCAACACTTTCAATCCCAATAATGTTATTTTCCCCCTGTTGTTAAGTATAATCTTAACCTACTTGAATCAAACGAAGGACTCCGGAAAGCCTTTAATGGGGTTCAAGTTATAAACGGAAAACGACAGCCACCCAATCTTGAAAACTTCTGACTTCTGCCAAATTCACACCAAATAATCAAACGTTTTCAGTATCTAAATGTGAAAAACCGACATGCAAGTGCTGTATGAACATTATTGTTGGGTCTACTTTTCTGTTTCGCCATACGAATACAAATTTCAAGGTTAATAGGAATATGAGCAGCAATTCACAAAATTTACTGTATGTTATATATATATGAAATAGAGTAAGAGTCCATCTACAACAGATCAACACACCTTCATTAAGGCAAATATACTGCAGAATGTGCTAGTGACCTTGAAACGAAATTTATCCGATGATACAGTCAGGCAACAGACAATGGAGCATACTTCATTCGGGAGTTCAAATGTGAATTAAACTCTTAATAATACCTTTATTGATATATGAACTGTGGAATTGAAACAATTATTTCTTTTATACGTGCATCGACTGAAAAAGAAGAGGTCAGACAAATGTTGGTAAAAATTAACTATGTATTTATCAAGTCTGGACTTGTCAGGCAATACTGCCTCAGCGGACATGTCATCTAATGTTTAACTTCATGGCATTGCAGCTAATTGCTTACTTTTTGTTATATAGTATATATCATTGTCGGATTATAACAAACTTTTTTACCTTTTGTCTACTCCATTATATTTTTAATATGTATGTCTCCAGTGTATTAATTTGTATATAAAAATGCGTTTTAACATGTTCAACTGCAAGGCAACTATATGTAGATATAACCTCACATAAGAATAGATATATTATTGCTATTGAAAAGTCCATAAAATGGACGAACCCGGTTTAGCAGCACAATATACAGTTTAGCGTAAAACTCTACATTTTGTGCAGTTTTGAGATATATGAATATTTCGTCGTTAATATTCTTTCCAGTATCAGCTCTGGTACCGGTATGTACAGTATACCTGATACCAATTAAGATAAAGCAAGATACTCAACTCCTACATCGTCATCTGCAAGATTTTCAACTCAAATGTGAATTTCAGGAAAAAAATTAATTCAATTAGAGATAACAGAATTTTGTACATGCAGCTCCCAAATATCTTGTTCAAAAAGCGCATGCACCATCGACTCAGATCTATGACATCTAGAAATATAATAACAAAGGATATGTAGATTCTTATCAAAGTAGTTCACAACAACGCAGTTATCAGAAATACAATATATACAGCATATAAGAAAATCTCCGAAAACATAGTTAAAAAAAGTTATTACTTTTATCATTTATAAGTGATATGATTTTATATGTGTATGCAACAAAGAATTTTAAATAACTTTAAACAAAACTTTAAATTTTAAACAAAATTCAGTAGTCTGGTTGCTATTCTCCAACTTGTTTTACCAATACAGACTTAGAAAATATATCTTAGTTCATACCCTGTTTGCATATCACACATTTGCATGGCCGTTTGCTCGGTGACCGCTTTGACGAGAAAAATGGGGGTCATTATATATTCGTTATGAACGTATGGCAGTGAAAAGTATGTGCATAAAACAGTAGCCAAGATACGAAATACAAAGAGATATTTAAATTTGTTCTTGCTGGGATCCCATAAATCACACTTCCTCAAATTTGGTCAAATGCACGATTTTCCCTTATTGCTAAATAATTCATGATTTTGTAAGAGAACAATTGAAATGCTTTATTAACATCGTTGGCTTCATTAGTAACATCGCTCCAATCTATATTTTTAATCGTCTCTTCAAAAATTATTATCTGGTCTTGATTAATTCTCCTAACAGTAAATGTGTGATCGATGGCGCGGTGAATGATGCTTTGTTCATCAAAAAACTGGAAAATGGTCGGTTATGTCTGAAAGGAGAATCCCAGGCACCAAATTGTCTTCATGATAATCTTGAAAGACACTGTCAACCAATGTCGCCGATTTAGCTTTAACCAGAGTTGGTGTTGTTATCTTAGGAAACAAGTAATATGATTTCATTATTTCCAAAAACTGCCTGGATGATTCATATTTATTAGATTTGAATCAATCAAGATTCCAGAAGGTTTCATAATACTTTACCAATATATCTTTCAATGACAAGAAATTACATGTCCAGACTGAATCAAAACATCACATGTACGTTTGCACCTCCTATCTGAAGTTGCCAACTTCTAATAACATATTTATTTCATTTGGTGTATTTCTGTTTCTCATTGGCTGAGTGGCTGTTTGCAAATATATCACCCAAACAGAGATCAGCATGAGAGTAGAATATTAACTTGAAAGTTTAAGACATCAGACACAACAAAACTGTTCAGCTTCACTCTTCCCAGAGCATCGTAGCGTATTTGTAAACATCACATCAGCCATAAACGGTAAACTGTATGAAATCCTCTGTAAAATACCCCCATCATGATACCTTTTTTTCTTTCGGGTTTTAACACGTTATTGCGTGATTGGAGGTTTTCATTAAAGGTTTGTACATTTTTACCCGGTGGTCGATAAATAATCCCCACTGTATATGATTTATCATTGGTCTGGATACTAACGAAATTTGACCCGTATTCACCATCAGTTTTGTGATACGAAATATTTTCAACAACAGTGCAATCAGCTATACTGTTATTGACGTGCAAAACTAGGTCACCTCCTTTTCTTGTCGATCGAGATGAACAAAATGCCGGGAATATCAAATAGCTTCTCTGTTGAAGAATTTAGGCAGGATTCGGAGACACCAATAGCAGATAGATTGAAATTTAGGTACTGCAAAGACTAAGAATTTCAGAATAATGCTTTCACAAACTTCTTACATTAAAATGTATCACAGAAAAGGATTCATCAACATTGAATCCTTTTCCATTTTTCTGTTATTGGTGTCTCCGAATCCTGCCTAAATCCTTCAACAGAGAAGCTATTTGATATTCCCGGCATTCATCTCGATCGACCAGGAAAGGAGGTGACCTAATTTCGTTAGTATCCAGACTGATGATAACCCTAATCGCCAAGCAGCCATAAACATGCAGCTCAACTGACCAAGTTATGATGAGAATTAGAGCCTCATATAATATTATTGTAGCCGTCATCACACGAAATAAAATTTTTCCTTTCGGATAGGAAATTGCTCGTGCAAATATATACGGACTAATAATCACCAATTCTACAGGCATTTGAGTATTATTATTAAATATACGATGTACCATTCTGCATTCAATATACTAAATACTTGTTTTTACTTTGCTCGAATTCCGCCCCATTTATCGCCTCTGGGGCACCAACTAGAACATTATACGGACCAATATTAACCAATTCTACAGGCATGTAAGCATTAATAATAAATATACCATGTACTTTCATGCATTCAATATACCAAATACTTGTTTTTACTTTTCTCGAATTCCGCCTCATTCATTCGATCTGGGGCACTAACTAGATAGTGAATTACTAAATTTAAAAGTGGCGATACACCCCAGAGGAGAGGAGAAGCAGAAATCGAGCCACATTCAATAATTGTGCAACGTTTTGTCGAATCTCTCATTGGACGAGACACAAAACCGAAAAGTCCATCCACTGAGAAATCGACAGATGTCCGGTATGTTACGATGCAGGTAAATATAACTAGTATTTATAGTATTTAAAGTAATTTCTATAGATCTAATTTTCCTGGACAATATAGGAGATATTGTAAAATTGGAGAAGACGCCATGCATAATTCTCATATGCCAGAAAAATATACATCATTGGCGGATAATAATTCTACGATAAACTTCATATAGACATAGGACAAAATCAAATGGATTTGGCAGATAAAACGCGTTTTGGAAATCGTCTTCAAATTAGACAATTTCATTGTAACCTCTAGTTTCAGAGTTTCCCTTGTTGTTTCTCACTGCCGGCCATGGTTTAGGCCGTGTGCAGTCCATTGCATAAAAACAATACAGGCATATATTATATATGATCAATTACACCGTTAATATGGGAATCATCTAGCGTTAGGGCATGGCTATATATACCCTTTGATGAATGAAGAATATCCGACTCGGAGGAGAGATCAATCTCCCCCTACTAATATATTTATCCTGTTTCTCCCAAAAATCATTAATTCTGATGTGTTCAGTAGCGGCCTGTACGTCATACCAAATAATAATTTTCTCGGTATACTTATTTATTGCATTTACACATATGTATGATTGATACTACGCCTTATTCGGAGTCACCGATAGCTGACAATATAAGGAATTGCAATCGGATGTGCGGAGACGAGAATTCCAGCGTGGCTATTGTTTGAGTTTCTGAGCTGTATATAGTTGTCATAGTTTCTGGGCGATCAATGCATCTGTCCTTGGGGTATTTTTGGATAGAGTTTTGATTTGATGCGACTATACGCCTGTAGAGTCGTCAGAATACGCCTTTCTCGTAAGTGTTGTATGCCAATGATCGCTCTTTTCATTCATTGTAACTCTAGTATTCTACTTATCCAGACTGAACTAGCCTCCGTTTTGAAGCATTAAATACGCAAATAAGATTTGGAGCCTTGGGTTCTTCAAGATCCTGAATATCATTCCACATCGGGATGTCTCTCTGCATCGCATCTACGGCTTGGAATTAACGAATTCAAAACTTATATTCCAAATTCACTGGAGTTGTGGAGCCAGAACTGAAATCGGCTACAAACAGTATTATTTATATCAATTTTATTAGTTAGAGATACTGAGACTACATAATTAGAAATTTTATAAGTGCACGTTGTGCACGAAATGCAATTAAAATTTTATGAGTAAACTGAAGTAAGGTATAATAATTGCATTCTGCTTCGCCCTAAGCATAGAATCAAGCCAATTCAAAGCCTCGCGAGAAGTCGCGAGATCTCGCCCTTCTACAAATGGAAGAGCGAAGAAAGAAGAAGACAACATGTATAGTGGTTCCAAAGACAAATATGTAAGGTATAATAATGCATGACTGGGTGGGATCATGGGTGGGAATTATTATACCTTACTTGAGTTTACTCATAAAATTTTAATTTCATTTCGTGCACTACGTGCACTGAAAATTTTTCTAATTTTATATCGGAAACTTCCGTAAGGTATAATAATTGCATGTTCAAAGTCCCTTTTACTTATTTATGTTTGAACAGGGCAGTTTGGAACTGGTCTTCGGTCACTTCCCTATTGTAAAATCGATTAAAGGTCAAGGCCTTAGACCAGTTCGCTCTCTCAATAATATCATGTACCGACAACCCCTTGGCCTTTGCCATGGATGTGGCTGCCCCTCTGGTAGAATGAGCCTTAAACTTATCAGTGTCTATGCCCGCTTCCCCCATTAGGCGTTTTAGCCAATTAGATAGGGTACTGGTTACAATAGGTTTGTGTGGCTTAATGAAACTAATGAAGAGTTGGCTGGACTGATTTGACTGTCTTAGATTGTCTGTTTTCTCTAGGTATGTCCGCAAGCAAGTTAACACATCAAGTGCGCTATTCTCCTCGTATTCAGAAAACTTTAGAGTAGTGGGGGGTTGCCCCACTCTTAGAGTAGTGGGGGGTTGCCCCACTCTCCTAGTCTTAGTCGGTTCCTTTATTCTGAATTCTATCCTGTTTCCATAGTCTGTCATATAGTCTGTGTTTAGTTTGTGTATCTCAGATGCTCTCCCAGCACTTGTCAGTGATAGGAGCATTGCTAGCTTCTGTGATAAATCTTTCAGTGGTAGGTCAGAGTTATCTCCCTTGTTTTTTATGTACTCCAGGACTACACCCACATCCCAGGTATCAGAATACCTGGGTGAAGGTGGCCTCTCATTGAATATGGCGGTCATGATCTGTTTCACAAGCTCATGCTGTCCGATTTTCACACCATTTACTTTGGGATGAATTGTTGAGATTGCGGACCGAAACCCATTGATAGTGCTGTACTGATAGCCTTCCTTGTACATTGCAGTTAAGAATTCAACTATATTTGCCATAGTGGCCTGAAGTGGATCAATTTGTTTCGGGTTACACCAGCTACACCATTTACGCCAGGAGCAGTCGTAAGCAGACCTGGTTCCTGATCTCCATGATTTTGCGAGAAGTTTGGAAGCGTCCTCTGATAGGCCAGTTGATCGGTTTCTTTGCCTGATATTTTCCACGCCGCTAACTTCATTGTACCGGAAATGACCAGAGGGTGAGGTTGACCCAACGGTGACATGATCAGGTCGTTTTGTGGGGGTAGCAGTATTGGGGGACCTACTACCATTGACAGGAGAGTGGGGTACCAAGTCTGGGACTGCCAAGTTGGTGTCACTAGAACAATTTCGCATTCTTCCTTGCGGACCTTCACTAGGCATCTGCCTATCAGACAGATTGGCGGGTAGGCATATCCCTTCAAACCCTGCCATTCGGTCTGAAAGGCATCCACCGTCGCTGCTTTTGGATCCGGTTTCCAACTGAAATACTGTTCTTTTTGGTAGTTCAGTCTGTCCGCAAATAAGTCTACAACTATCGGGCCCATCAGTCTCTCCAACTGTAGGAATATATTCCAGTTCAGAGTCCATGCACTGGAGTCTATCAAGTTTCTTGACAAGAAATCTGCCTCCTGGTTCAGAGATCCCGGCAGATATTCCGCGGTCATTATTATCTCTCTCTGAAGACAAAAATCCCACAGGTCCTTCGACACCCTGAATATCGGCTCTGACCGTGGACCCCCCATTTTGTTTATCTGAGCCACTGCTGTACGGTTGTCCATACAGAGATGGATATGTATTTTGTGACGGTCCTTGGCAAATGCCTTCACTGCAAATGAAGCTGCCATTAGTTCTAACACATTTATGTGATTGGAGCTTTCCTCCAGGGTCCATGCTCCCCCTATTCCCACCTTCTTCCATATCGCCCCCCACCCCTTTTTCGAAGCATCGGTGGTTAAGACCATGTCTGGCCCGGGTGTCACTAGGGCTTTCCCATTCTAGGTCTCCAGATGTAAGATCCACCATCGGAGCTCGTTTTTGCACTCTGGTGTTAGAGTTACACTCGCTTCGTATGATTGGTTCTGGATGTAGGCTTTTGTTTTGGTCATCTGGAGATGGCGGTAATGAAGTGGGGCTGGAAGAACTGCTGGAGTTGAGGAGGTCAATGTTCCTATAAGTGTGGCTAGTTTGCGTACAGTGGTCTGCCCCTGTATGGTCTCTCGACATTGACTGACTATTGATGTCAGTTTCTCCAGAGGAAGAGAGAGGTTCATCTTCACAGAGTCCACAATCAACCCTAGGTATTCTAATAATTGCGTTGGCTGAAGGATTGACTTCTGTTGATTCACTATGAACCCTAGGCACTTTAATAGATAAAGCAGTGTGTTCCGATCGACCTCCAGAGATTTAGGGTCCTGATTCATCAAAAGTATGTCGTCTAAATAAATCAGAATTCGCATTCCGATCCGCCTCAACAATCCCACTAGGGGGCGCATTAATTTCGTGAATTCCCGGGGTCCTGGTCCATACCCGAAGGGAAGACATTGGAATTCGAAATATTTGTCCCCCCACTGGAATCGGAGAAATTTCCGGTCCTCTGCCCGGATGGGGACACAGAAATATGCGTCCGTCAAGTCTACTTTTATCATCCAGTCGTTTTTCTGCAGCATATTCGACAACATCGGAATCCCCTCCATCTTGAAGTGCTGATACGGAACATGCCGATTTAGTTTCTTTAAGTTGAATACCGGACGGTTTCTCCCGTCTTTCTTTTGTCTCAAGAAAATGTGACTCAAAAATTGACCCTTCACTGGCTGGACCTGTATAACGGCCTGTTTGGTGAGCATAGTTTCGATTTCTTGGTCTACGAGTTCCGTCTCTTTTTGAGAGAGACGCAGTGGTTGTGGTGGTTTTAGCTGGTTTGGAGGAGAACACAACTCTAGGGGAAGGCCCCTGACTGTACTTAATATTCTGGGATCTTTTGTTATCTTTTCCCAGTTTATAGCGAAAAACTTTAACCTTCCGGTATGTGGGAGGTTGTCTCCCTTGTGCTCCAAATCTAAGCTTTCGATTTCCGAATGAATTTGATCCACATTTGTCACGTGATTGCCGTGAACAACCGGATTTTGAGCCAGTGTTGAGTTTGACTTTTGTGTCACATTTCCTTTTGGTGCGTTTGCATACATACCTGCCTGACTTGTTTTGACCACGGTAATTCGAACCTCCTCTACCACGTTGTCCATCGGGACGGAATCGGAAGGTTCTTCCACCATGACTTTGGTCTGTCCGAGTTTGCTGGCCCCCAAAATTTCTCCTATTCGAGGGCCCCTGCTGAAAGGGCCGGCTTTTCTTGCCATGAAATGTTCGTTTTTGATAGACAAATAGAGCCTGTGCTTGTGCTCGAAATTTTTTGTTTTTCAAGTTTTTTTTCGAAATTTCTCTCCGAAGAGTGCACCTTCAGGGTGTGACAACACCTTTTTTGTGTTTTGTCAACATTTTCTGAGCATTCTTTTTGCCCTTGAACAGTTTGGACAGGATGCCTAGGCGTCTACAGTAGGTCACAGTGAGATTCGCCTGGCCGACTAGACACGCCGCTTTTTCAACCAAACCCAGAAATTCATTTAAGTCAAGTTCATCATCAGTGTTCTTTCCTTCTCTGATGTTATCTAATTTTGTCCATACAGAAGATAAAGGTCCCATGATGTCCAAAACTTTTTGTTGTACCCGCTTAAAGCTTTTGTCAACATTTTTCTTTCTTTTCTGTCTTCAAGTACCTCCTCCCAGACACCATCTAATTCAGGGAGCTTTAAACTTTTTGATTTTGGAACAGGGTTTTCCTTTAGGATTGTTTTCTCAACGACTTCCTCAGTTTGATAATTACGGAAATAACCCTTCATGGTTTTGTTCAGAGCTTTGTTTAGCTTTATTTTGGGTTTTGCACCCGAATCTGGGTTGAATGGCCTGTATTGTTTCTTGGCCATTGTTTGTTCTACATCAACCTCAGAATCACTTTTGCTAGTATTGGTACTATCAGAGGAACTATTCCTCTTGGTGTTATTATTATCACCAGTACCTGTGTCAGAATCGTCACCAGTATCGGTGTCATGATCACGATCAGACCCAGAACTGTAACTGGGCTTGGAGCGTTTACGCTTTCTTGGCCGATCAGACCCTTGTTCATGATTTTTTCAGAAGAGTTTGAGGACTGGGAACTAGTATCACTGGCGGAGTCCGTACTGGACTCCCTTGACTCGTGTTCAAATTTATTACGAGTCGCCGATTTTTTGACCAGTTTTCGTTTTGTTTTATGTTTTGACCGATCAGCATGTTTCGCCTTATTTCGGCTCTTACCTCTCTTCTGGTGCCTCCCGGCTTCATTTATGCCTCCCGGCTCAGATTGGACCTCACGGCCTTCATGCCTCCCGGCTAAATCGGTTGGACCTGTGTCCATATCCGACACTGCTGCCTCCCGGCTTGCAGATTCCTGTCCATGTGCCTCCCGGCTTGGACCGGCTTTATCAGCCGTATCGGGTTCCATATGACAAAATGAATTGTCCGGAACAATCGAAAGTCTTTGTAAATTTGATTTATAGCAACTACACTAACGGATGGCACTGCATGCCTCCTACCAGATACGAATTGTAGCTACGCTAAACAAGTTGTCTGCTTCTATGAGCGAAGCCATTTGTAGAAGGGCGAGATCTCGCGACTTCTCGCGAGGCTTTGAATTGGCTTGATTCTATGCTTAGGGCGAAGCAGAATGCAATTATTATACCTTACGGAAGTTTACGATATAAAATTTGATTATTGATAATTACATTGTCATTTTGCACGTCAAAATACAAGTTTCGTTGATAAGATAATTTACCTTTTTGATTACTTTTGTCTTGTCAGACGATCTTCCCAGCTGCTCGCTCGTGTCGCCAAATGGACCACTGGCGTTTTCCAGCAGACTGTGTGTTTATCGTGTCGTAGAATGGCCCGCTGCAGTCTTGCTAGCAATCTTTTCTGACTGTTTGTCGTGTCGTCAAATGGACAAATATCGTTGCTTTACTTCAGCAGTCGAATTTCCTGGTATTTTATACCTACGGTTAATATGGGTCGAGTGGTTGAAAACAATGCTCCAAGTAGTGATCCCAAGAGACAATCGTCGACCATTTAAATTCTATGAAAGGCAATTATTATTGCATAATTCATTTGAAATTGATGGCCCGATACATTATTATTTGGCATGTTACAAACAAACGTAAAATTCCTCGCGTAATTCTGGGCGAGCGGATTGTATGTACAAATATTGATTACGTAAAATTCAGAGTTAGGATATAGTTCACTCAATTTCTTCAGTCAAATCCAATTACTTTGAAATAGACACCATTTAATAAACTATCAATAATTAAATACTAACGATCCATCAAATGACTTGAATGTTTCTTATGTTTCCTAAAGTAAACTTGAAGTGGCCATGCGGAGATGACGGATTGACATGGTATATGTTCACTTCCATTTTGATTGTCATCTCGTCAATATTAACTTTTATCATTCGATTCCCAAATTGCTCACACTAAGCCAATGGAAATAACTAAGAGCAATAGATATAATTTCAATAACAGTTCAAAGACTGGCTCTGTGAAAAGCCCACATAGTATGAAACCAGCCGGCTGGTTACTCTCTGTATCCTGAAGGATATGTTATAAAGTATTCATGGAGGGTTTTTTTTCAAGTTTTTACTTTTCACGAATATTACGGTTCTTACAACAGCGTTAACTTTCAACTTTACCATATTACTTCAGAATGACATTGTTTCTCATGGAGACTACAGTTAATGTGGTGTTTTATAGCGACCCGGACAGAAAGGCGTTGTATTATAATTCCATTTCCTTGTCAGACCTCCTCGCCATGTGAAAAATTGCAATGAACGACTGTTCCGTCAGCCCTTCTTGACTTGAATCGCCGATAACCTTAAGGCCTTTGTGCTGGCATTCATGTTTATCAGTGGCCAAAATGTGGTAAATGAGAACTGAGGGAGAATGCCAGTTATTTGATTTTATGGGTGATCATGGTGAACTTGCAAGTTCTCCAAGTATGACAGCTTATGAAATCTGAAAGAAGAACTTGTACACTAAATTTGAAATGAAAAACCCGCCTGTTACTTTGATGACTTTTGCTATGACCACAACTTTTGAAGACTATGAAATATACTGAAATAGACAAAAGTATCTTCGTCCAATAAAATCCGACTTTCAAGTGTTTAAAGAACAAATTACTAGCTTTCTGCATGTGTCCAAATTACAGCAGGGAAGGCAGTCATTTTTGAAAGTTGCCAGACTACTTTGAAGCGGGCATAAGATGTATGGTGGGCTATAAATCCCACAGAGTTTTAGCAGTGTTCAGGAATGAGAACACATATCTTTGCCATTGTAGATCTTGCACACAATTCGAAAATGCATACATCACAGATTCAGACAAGCATTGATGGATGCTATACATATATATATATATATATATATATAGGAATAATGGTGAACGATTCAGATGTGGAGAGTATAGAGTGAAAAAATAACAAGTCGCCTTCTTAGTTGACTACGTCATTATATTCCTACTGCTGCAGTTTCGAACATGAGTTCTTGTCAAGGAATGATATTACAATGACATACATTCAATATTTAAGCATTCTTATGTTTGGCGTTGCTCGACAACGGTTACAGTATATAACAAGTTATAACAAATCATTGCTAGTGTCGAGTATTTAACAATGCGGTATTAAAACACAATGCAAATGTGATAGATCCTTATATGTATATGTTGTGGCCAGACATTTGACAGTTGACCACGGTAACAATACATATATCAACATGTAATACAAAAGGACTTAATTACAGGTATTTAAGTACTCAATCAATGATGGTTTATATACGGTAGTTTTATCAATAGATAACAAAGATAGACAGTTATTCTTAAATATACATGTAACAATGTTAACAAGTAAACATAAAATGAAGCATACACTATGGTTATGGAGCTAATATATTAGCTCCATGCTTAGGGTCTATGATTTCCGTTTAACGATGGACAGAGGGAATCTATGAATGAAATTTCCTTAACATCCATTAGCGCTTTATTGCCTTCTGCTACTTGATAAAACGGGAAAACTTTGAAGGGCGGTTTAAGGTGTAACGAACATTCTCTAATGTGTTTGCTAACAGGCAAGACACAGTACCTTTCATTGTTAATATGTTGTCTGTGAAGAGTCAATCTGTTTCGGAGGTCTGTAGTCTGCCCGATGTATTGTTTACCACAATTTTGGCAGACCAGGGCATAAATAACAAATTTTGATTCACATGACATGTTGAATTTAACCTGGAAGTTGGTTCGCCGATTTTCAAATTTAAAACTCGGCCCTTCGATTATATGGATACAAGCTCCACATCGTGAGTTTCTACATTTTGATACAGTAGCATCACAACTCGAATCTGAAAACCGAGCCCTGGTTAAAATTTTCTTCAAGTTGGGCGCCTGCCAATATTCATATATATGGATATAAAGAAGAAATTATATTAACCCTATCTGGCCTGGGCTTTTTGAGACCTGTTCAGGCCTGGGGGGGCGAAACGCCACCCCCCCCTAATTATTTTTCCTACCCCTTGAGCTAAGGGGCTGAAACTTATTACACTATACCCTTGGGTCAAGCTCCACCAGAAAACGTAAAAAATCCAAGATGGCCGCTTTGATGACGTCACAGTGACGTCATTTTCAAAAACGGCATTTTTGGTCGATTTTTCGGTCAGATTTTCCGAATGTTCTATTTTTGCAATTTCTCCACAAAAGTTGCATGAAAAATTAGCAAATATTAATGTGATATGAAATAAAATAGTTTTCGCTCACTTTTCATCGCGGAAAAGCAGAAATTTTGAAGAAATATGACAAAAACGTCACTTTTCTGGTACCCCACGTGGCCGCCATCTTGAATTTACCCATGATTCTCTGCTCGGGGGTTATACAAATAGGCTCAAAATGACCCCAATAAGATAACTATACAGTCACGGAGTTTCAGCCCTCCATTTTCTGCCGTTCCGGAGATAGTGCAGAAAGTTTGGTAGGGTTAAATATACTAACATACACTTTCAGACTACATTTACTCACATAATTTTACAGATTGGTAAAGGGAATCTGGATGGATTTGCCCAATCAGTAGATAGGGATTATATTGACATCGCATCATCCCATCAACATACATGGAACGACACGATTGCATGTATCTCGCAGCGACTTTGCTGTAGAAAGGAAAAAATATTTACACACAAATTTGATCTATTTATCCAAATAATGTGCACTTAGCAGGTTATGCATGAAAATGACACTGGTAATTATTTCATATCATGAAATATGAAAAAGGGGAACTACACTGGTCAATTGTACAATCAGAATGGTCGTAGTTGCAATTACAAATACTCGTGAATGACAGGAATTACTGCCAATGTCCATGCCACAGTGGGGAAGGGGTTTATCTCGAACAACGGAATGTGCTGTTTGCGCAAGAGCAACAACCTATCAATGTGATTGATAACAATATAATACTTCAGCATTGAATGAACAGGTCAATTAAAGTAATAAATTTAATGAATTTTGAGGATTCATGGCAAATACCCATTTGTCAAACTGTAATCGCATTACTTTTCATATTTAACATGCCCAGACTCTTGAACACGTGTACTTACACACATCCAATCTTCAATGACGGCAGAGGATATATTTAGACCAGTAGTCCAGGAAAACTGCGGTGTGACCCAAAACGAATTGCAACAGAATTTTATTCATTTGTATGCATTTATAATATGTCCCCAGAACAACATACTAAAAGTATATCAAAATCTATTTTGTGGAGATATCACTTTTTTTTTAAACCAATATTTGTTTGTCCCTGAATAAGGACAGGAATTAAGGGATCGTTTCCATTATTCGTTTTTTCTTCAGTCGCGATTTTTCTTCAATTTTCTCGATTGAAAAACGATCATTCGCGAATCAGTCGCGAGGATATCGAGAAAGAAAATGAGAAAAAACGATTGAACCTTTTCTGAAAAAAACCATTCTCTCGCGATATCGTTTTTGAATCGTTTACCCATGCGCGATCCGTTCTTGATCGCGAATCTTCATTCGCGAGGGAATCGTTTTTTTTTTTCAAGGTGCGAGAGAATCGTGAGGCGGAGTGATATCTGTCACATAGGCCGTGTTGCCGTCGTACGCCGCTCTATCCGCGGACTGGGAACTACAATTAATGTTGGTTGTGGATTTGTCGACGGAAAACCTATATTACTATACTATACTGTATAACTGCGTAAGATAACCGGATAATATATATGATTCACGATCTATAGTCTCCTTCAAGCCGAAGTAGGGCGTATCCTGGAAATATCTACACACATACCTGTACCATGCTTCCTGTGATGTCCGAGCTCAGATTTACTCTGGCGAAGCGTAAATGACAAAATTACATGACTGTTTATATAATAATCGTGTGAGCCGACAATGTGTTAATGTTCAGTCATTCCCTTCATGCGTCCGATAATTTCCTCATATATTCATGCAACTTGGTATAAACAATACAGGATGATAGTCGCAATATCTGTTTTTGTAAATACCGGGTATAGGTCATAAGTGGATTTGAGTTCGTCGTTGATTGCATTATCAGAATGATTATGGCACAGACTTGATAGAGGTGTGAATGGGCGCATGGCGATAACCCAGACCAGCTTAGCCCTCCAGCCGAGAATTTCTAGGTTAATTAAGGTGAAAAATAGTGTAATTAAATATGTTTATTTTGTTATAGTAAAACATATATTAGGAAAGGGTATCCATTCATGTTTTGGTACAGTTGTTAAACTAATGAGATGTGAATAAGTTAAAAAAATCACCATCAAGTTAATTTTATTGATCATAAGAATATTCGCGGCAGTGATTTCATATTTATAGTAAATACATATCACAATGGTGACTGAATCGCATATAACGGTTGGATTCGCATATGTACAATACTTTTTATCTTAATTTTACATTTTGATAAATGAACTATGAATGATTCCAAAGGGAAGCTTAAGCCAAAAAACAGCCGGAATATTGTATAGTTTCATCTCATACTGGATTAACATAGGTGGCAAGAGAGAAAAAAATTCTCGTCCGAGTACGATCATCGGTTAAAAATTTCGTTTTTTTCACAAAACTAAAGATTTAAATGTGGGAGTTGAAAACCTGTCGGACAGAGAAAGACGTATATATTAATGCAGTGATTTCTCATATAGTATCATACACGGTGAGGGGCGTTGTTTGATTCTTCAGCAACCAAGTCACGTGATCTGAATTATACAGGCCTTTTGAAACATATCTTCGCATCGTCAAGGTTTAATTTTTAGCCAAAGGCGATACCTTGATCATCTTGCCAAGCAAACCGCGTTCAGCCCACTTTCAGTGTTTTCCATACTGCAATTACCGGGCTTGTGGGATATTTGATGGTGAAGGAATAAGTGTATTTTCATCAAATTGTGAAAAATAATCAATATCATTATTTTCTTTGAATCATTTCTTTTATATATATATATTTTTTTCTTTTGTATTTATTAATTTATTGAAAATATACGTATTCATCTACCATCAAATATCCCACAAGCCAGGCAACTGTGGGGTTTTGCACTTATAGACTCCCACTTATGGAGCCGTACAACAAAACTCCAGGGAGCTCCAAAAAAGATTAGTTCAAACAACCAAACAAACAAACAAAAAAATAAGGACAGATGTGAAAAGTTTTACAAATAGCCCGCGCTATATATTAATAATTAAGTGCTTTCGAAGACTCAAAAGCCCCGTATGACAATGTTATATTCAATACAGCGCCATCTATCTACACAAAGAAAATGGTGATCTTAGGACAAAAAACCACGCGAACAGCGAAAATCTGACGAATCAACTCACAGATGCCAAAAACGTTCACGAAAAATACTACACCAGAAATCTGGAATAATATCAGCTTTAAAACACAGAAATACTCAAAATAATAGACGAAATTGCAAGTGCAAATGACTCAATTTGACCATATCCGGGCCTGTGTCCCGTACAAAATATATGTAAATATCAAGGGCGTAGACAAGTTGTCAGATTTGGGGGGGCTTGAGAGGGGGAGAGTCTGAGAGGGGGGTATCCCCCCTCGCAGCTTAAGAATTTTTTTTGAAACTTGATGGTAAATTGGCACTCTCTGGGAGAATCTGAGTAGTATAACGTTGTAACAACTGAACTTTGATTTATCCCAAAATGTCTCATAACAAAGACGATCACTGCAATGATATACAAGCTGAAGTGATCATTCAGTCTCAGGTTTGCACTATATTTCAAGTTAATCCTTAGACAATACTGTCGTGCCCCGATAGCAGCGCGTGTCTGAGCACGTTTCGTCTCTGACGTTTCCGACGAAATTTCTGGGAATTTATCCGACAACATTGAAACTTCACACAGTAGATAAAAAAAATACTAAATTTATTCCCCTCCAGTAGTTCTCAATAAATCGCGAAAACAAAAATTAGATGGGAAATTTGTGAGATATTTTTGACTTTTTACGTCAAGCTCGCATGTTTTAACAATGGCAGATCAAAGTTATCGTGGCCCCAAAATAACATGGTAGGTATCGGTGACTTTGGTCAGTTCTCAACAAATTTTAATGAAAGACAGAAATACAATTCGGGCTTTTTAGTTTATATACTGTGTGAAGTTTCAATGTTGTACGATAAATTTTCTCCGAAATATCACCAAAAACGTCTGGGATTTATTATCTGGGAAAGACAGTAGGTTTATTTCTAGGGTTTCTTTATGAAAAGTAGTTGAGAGTTTGTATATCTCTTGTTTGTGAATAAAGAAGTACTGGGATCTCAATTGAAAAACAAAATAAGTTTGTAGTGAAAAAGTTACGAAAAATTCTCCTCATCGGAAGTTTTGATGTTTTTTGTCCAAATAGGCGGCATTTGATTGGATTTGGAGCACACTATTCCATTCTCGATTGAAGCCCGAAATCGTCAATCTATGGCTTTGATCACTGATCAATTGCAATCTTATTTTAGGCCTAATGGTATGCACTGGCGGTGATAAGTTTACTTCTCCTGTAATGATTGAATAAGATACGTGATCTTATATGCTATGTTAGGTTTCTTTTTCTTTCTTTCTTTCCTTTTTTCGTTTGTTTGTTTGTTTTGTTCTTTTTTTTTTGCCGGCCGTCAAAATTTGGGGGGGCTTAAGCCCCCCCCCCAAGCCCCCCCTTGCCTACGCCCTTGAATATGAAGTTATAATTATATGCATATATCGTTCACCATTATTCCTATGTATATATATATATATATTTTTTCAATTTCTTTCAATATCCCCATCGTATCTATATAACCGCCAACTGAACTGAAACATGCTATAGTTTTACACAAGGCAAAGAAGAATAGAAAAGGAAGAAGAAAAAATGATCGAACTTATAGTCTGACTGAAGTGTTTATGATACAGAAACTCGAACGTGTATGCGGGTCAGTCAGGCTGAACCTTGCCGTACTACTTTCGGCTATAATCCTCAATCGTTTTTTTTTCTCAATCGCTTATATTTTCTCGATTAAAAAACCATTGAATCGCGATATCGCTTTTTATTGGAGAAAATTTTCTCGATTGAAAAACGATTGCCAACAGTAAAAAGAACCCATTCGAACAGCGATCGCGAATGAATCGTTTATTTTGAAGAAAAAAACCCATCCCCTCGCGCCTTGGAAAATCGCGACTTCGAGAAAATTTGACGAAATAAACGATTCATTCGCGAACGATAATTGGAAACGGTGCCTAATACATGATGACCTAGGATACATTATTACATGGTGGTGAAAACATTTGCATTTCCAATGCATTTTCTCATAAAATTAAATAGCAGAACGATAGTTCAGCATCAGGGTATATAATTATACGTGGTAATATTCAGTCAGTTGACATTATTGTCATTAGCATTGCTATCTGAATGTGATATATTTTCTTTCAAACTATGAATATCACAGACAGTATTTCCATCATTTATTAGGTTATCACAAGCACGTAGTAAGAGTCGGATCCGACATTCAATAGTGATTGTACCTTGTTTGAATACTGCAGCCTTGCCAATCAGGAGAGAGAGAGCGAAATTGGATTCAACGTCGCTTTCAACAATAGTTCAAATATACAACGACACTCTGCCAGTCATTAATGATCCATCACAATTGTATCTAAGGCAAATTTTGTTAACGTAAGAAGAATAATTATGCAGATCGTAATATATAATTTAATTATCAAACAAATAATACTCTGGATTATAGGCACACATAACTTGATTGATCATGTTTCATTTTACATTCTGGTTCACTGAAACATTATTACGGGAAGTGACTTCTCATACATATAGTCTTTTATTGTTATTCCTCGTGAACATTGCCATAAGTTGAGGAATATTTCACAGCGAAATATACCAATCCCAATAACAGTCTTCGCCAATGTTATTTTCAAAAGTCTGTGTTTGACGAGTTTGCACAGCTCCGTCATTTGCATTCTCCAGACACACGTGAACAATCCAGGTCATGCACTTTACAGGCACATCTGCTTCAACTGCAATCATGTTTGCAGTTCCACCTGATAACCTTAAGTAGCGCAATGAAGCTGATGGCAGATAAGTTTTCGCAGAGAAAAGCCGAATGAATTCTCCACCCCCATTTTTTGTGGCTGCAATGGAAGGTATTCCTCTGAAGTAAAGTCCATTGCTTGGGATTCTATTGAATAAACACATACGAGTTTTCTATGCAGCTGCAATAGATGATCTCCGTCGGGACTCTAACGACATGGATGCACACTTAAGCTTGTTGGGGAAATAGCTTATTGACCGTTGTCTTCTTCAACACAGCACCTTTTCCAATGCCATATGGTCGGGATACTGTGTCACAGCCCATAATGTAATGCACAAACGTACTTTTGTAGACTTACATTCCCAGCACAGCCTTTGTCTTCTTGACATTCCAGATTCTCCGCTCCCGCAAGCGATATGGTCATTCAGTCAAAGAAAGTCGAATTCCTAGCAAACGTCAACAAGCAGCAGTTCATTACCCTTATAAGTGACCAGTTGGAAAGGGCGGGATGTTTCGAGTGTGTGAGTTAGGGTTTAACCTCGCGTTCAGCGTTATTTTGACCATATATTGACGATATAACCAACTACTATATGATTGGCTCGACATGTGCGACTATCTATGTACAGCCATCATGTAGAGGAAATTAATCTTCCCTCGTGACAACAGACATGATACAAAACGCATGCTGCTCACCCACTTGGGGCTCGGGATGTTTCAAGCACCATGCCAAGAGATATGCAGATGTTTTTGTTGTAAAAACAGTTGTGAAATCGGCCGAAAGCATTAAAATGTTGGTTGTTGGTGATACTCAATCTAGGTAAACCAAGATGGTAAATCAGGGGAATACCATCTAGACGTAACGCTATGATAACTTCGTGCGAAATGTTCGCCGATATTCTGCGAGATCCCATAATAAGCCATTCACGACCATTTCTGATTTCTCTCTCTGACAATGACTGACGTTTACTTCACGGAGATTGACATCTCGCGTGGCACAATCTTTTGATATTTTCTACCCCCAAACAAAGCCAGACTTTTAGGCGGGAGTAAACTTTTTGATCGTCACGGGTCTGTCTGGAAATGATGCCATATTTGGATAGTGTTTCCCGATTAGTCCACGTGCTACCGTGTGAAATTACTGTGGGTGTTATTTCAACAAGCTAGCCCTTCTGATTGGCTAACAGATGTAGTTTCAGATTCGCATGGGATTTATATAGGGCGGAATTCAGATATAACATTCCGTGATATTATATCTGAGTTTACTGAGATTGGGTGATACTAACCTATTAGTTCTTCTCTGCATTTACGCAGACATGGATGACAATGACATTTACTTTCGGCCAGAGTCAAAACAGAATGCAGGGAAGCGGAGAGTTTGGAATGTCAGGAAGACAAAGGCTGTGCTGGGAATGGAAGTCTGCACACATATACTGTTTGTGCATGCCATTCAGGGTTGTGACACAGTATACTGACCATATGACATTGGCAAATGTGCGGCCCTAAAGAAAACAACGCTCAGTGAGCTATTTCACCAACAAGCTGAAGTGTTCAACCAGGCTATTGGGAGTCCCGATGGAGATTTTCTGTTGCAGTTGCATAGAAAGTGCAAGTGTGTTTATACAATGGTGACCCTGACGAAGCACTTGACTCCCTGAGATACATGCATTTCTGTGACAAAACGAACGATATATGCACAGGCACAAAGCCTTCCACCAGCATCAGCTAAGTATCATGATTTGAGTGTTTAGAGTGAAAATGAGAAGACCATCGATTGGAGCCTCAAGAATAGGGTGGACAGCTTCTCCCTGTGAAAACTGATCTGGCCACCAGTTCAATTGGCGCTCCTTGAGGTTATCAGGTGCAACCACAAGAAGGATTGCAGCTGAAGAAGGTGCATCTGTAGGAGCATGGACTAGATTGTTGAACATGCAAGATGGTAAATGGCCTGGTAGAACGTCAAGTTTGCTTCTAATCAAGAGTATTATTTGTTTGATAATTAGATGATGTCTTAGGATCTGCATAATTATTCTTCTTTCATCAAAAGATTTATCAGACACACACACTTGTGATAAATCTTTAATGGTTTACAGATCTGCATGGTTTGACAGATCTGCATTCACATGTTGTAAGACAATAGACATGACCGAGATGACAGAATTAAGGTTTAATATCGCATTCAGTAATAATTTCAGCTATATAGCGACTATCAAACAAAATTGTAAGTACTCAAGGCAATAACTTAGTAATCCAACACATGTAAACATACACACATTAAAACTTAATCAACAAACCGATTTCTCTCAAATAACCCAAGATGCAGTCCTCCCTCACCCGACTAAATCGATCTTCCAAAGCAGTCGCTCGATAAAAAGCATCTCTTACAATCTTAAAATCTATGCAGTCGATAAGGATATGTCTCACCCTGAGATCTTCGTGGCATGGAATACACCATGGTAAGGGCTCTTTTTCAGTAAATTTTCGTTAGTTAATCGTGTATGGCCGATTCTACATCGCCTGATCATGGCTTGACCGAAACGTTTCTGGCTGTTCAGATGAGTATAGCCTACAATTTTTTCGAACTCATGAAGTTTGTTATTATTCACACCATCCCATAAAGATTGAAACAGTAGTCTCACATAAGCACAGATAGGTGGTCTGAAATCGCCATATGTGATCCCAACAGGATCAATCTCATTATCTAGGGATACCTTAGCCATTCTATCAGCCTCAGTATTATCTTTGATGCCAACGTGTCTAGGCAACCAACAAAACACAATATCAACCTGACGATCAAATCCACAGTCATATAATTGAAGAATATTCAAGATGGTCGGATGAGCCGAAGTTCAACTTTTAATCGCTTGAAGACATGACAGTGAATCTAATAATATGACATATTTTTCCTTCTCGTGGACCCCAATACTCCGAAGCTAATAATAGAGCTTTTGCTTCTGCACTGAATATCTGGTAGTCGACAGGTTTTAGTTTTGGAACTGAAGATACTAGCACATGCTACTCTCTCACCATCTTTAGAACCATCTGTATAAATAGCCTGATGTGATCTGTGTTTTTCTCTCATCAGACCAAATTCTTGTGTATACAAGAGCTAGCTCGTGTTTCCCTTTTTATACTGCCATGATGGAATTGGTGAGATCTTATTAGGTAAAATTTGACTAAGCTTAATACTAGCTGTTACAATGTGTGGTTTCTTTAAATAAAGATCCGCGAACTGAGGATTGAAAATAGAGTTATGTGCATGATTCATGTGATCTGATCGCAATTTTGCGATATATTTCAGTGATAGTTTAATTCTTCGAAGTTCTGAAGGAAATTCATCTGCTTCGACACATGATCTTTCTTTAGGGGATGTTCTAAACGCTCCAAGGCAAAGTCCTAGACCTAGATGGAGAATAGTATCTAGCCTTGCCAAGTTTGACTTGTAAACAATAGAGCCGTAATCAGGTTTGGAAAGAACAAGTGATCCATATAGATGGAGACGTGTTTGCTGATCTTCTCCCCACTTATAATTGGCAACTGCCTTCAACAAATCAAGAGCTTTCGTGCACTTAGCTTTCATGCAATTTATATGCGATTTGAATGTTAGTCGGTGGTCAAACAATATTCCTAAGAATTTGATCCATTCTTCGAGTGGAACTCAAACGAATTGCACATCTCAGTCCGGAAACCAGTCGTATCCTTTTCTTCTTTGACAACCTTCCTTGCCCTTAAAATGTGGATTCTCTGGAACCAACTTCTCCAAGGAAGAGCGAACACACTTGCAGGCATGGTTGGCACGTTCCAGCTTCCTGCAACCACGAACTGGAACGTTCTTCTGTATTTGTGCATACACAGACGAATCTCCATCTGCTACAAGAGTCCCGTACCGTACATCACGTGTCTGCTCTGCAACCTGAAAACCCTTAAAAAGGAAGAAATTTTCCTTTCAATTCCGGAAACACTCATGAGGTTGTGGCTCACACTTAGCAGTTTCAGCTACAGAACAGATGTAGCAATACTTGTTTCTCACACCTATGTGTAAAATTCTTCCTGTCTTTGACCCAAAAATAACTGCAACTCCACCCAGAGCATTATAGCTGTGTTTGTGCGTGCGCTTGCTCCACTTCCCATCACAAACCACTGTAATTGAAGGAACCCTCTGGTCATAGTCCCTTTGTCCATGGCCAGTTCCTCTCCTCGGCCCCAGCATCGACTATACTCTCCAGCCACCAAACCCCTATCTCTTCCTCAATGGCTGTGAAACTGCATTGGGTAAGACTAGGCGCATTTAATGTGGACATAAATTCTTTAACATGAGCTCCACCGGTCCCGGTGGTCATGGCACCCCAAACAAACCACACCTTGACCCCATACCTTTCACCCACTTTGCTCGTTTTCACACTGGGGCTTGTCCTGAAAGTCAGAGTGTGTTAACAGCCATAACACTGCACTTGAAGAAAGGTTGCCAAACCTTTTATAGGGTCCCCCCCCCCCTCACCAGTTGAAATGCATTACCTCTACCACAAACAATTGCAAGAGCCTTCTCACAGACAGCCATGTGGTGACTGTTCAAATATTGCAAATCAGCCAGTCTGAAAGCTGTATCTTCAGGTAGTTGAGGTTTAAGTGTCAGATTTTTAGCATCAGGCTTTGTCCATTTCACCCAATACTGCTTCGAGTTACTTACACCTGGGTGGTAAGGAATGTGCAAATCTATTAGTGTGAATTGTGGAGGGCCATATTGTAGGTATAGGGAAAATAACCGGGAATGGGGATATTGTTGTAGGTATAGGCAAAATAAAACGGCGGTAATGTTAAAGGTACAGGGAAATGAGGAGGATGGGGATAATGTTATAGGTATATGAAATGAGGGTGGATGTCGTCACGGATTTCGTCACGCTTACGACTTGGACTTGGATTTCATGTTTTGGGATTTGGACGGGTCATCGTTGGTCCAGTTAGATCTTGTGAGGTATCAGGACGAAGTGTTCCTCGAGGCGGATCACCTGATGGATAGTTGCATGTAAAATTCGCAATTTGTCCAAAGCGAAACACGGACTTTACACGCAAAACTGGGAAACATCCCTATTAAATGCGTCTAGGTGAGGTAATACTGGTCCCCAGGGTATCGTGACCTGTCACGAGGTGCAGGGTGTGATAGCGGGTGCATGTAAAAGTAGTATTTTTTCTCGGAAATAAAAAGCGGGACACAAACGTTATACCACTATGGTGGGTGTGGGCGACTCACTGTACAGATATACATTCATATAGCCTATGCGATGAGCATCATAACATGATAGAGATCAGTTCGTAATATAAAATAAAATACCCATGTGCTAAATTTTATAATTTACTTTAAATTTTAAATCTCGCAGTATTTTGTACAACGTCTTGATATATACAAACCTTACGTTACAAGCGTCTAGTCCGTCATTCATAATTCAGCCGTCGTCCATTGGAGAATATCCGCGTCCATAATCTAAAGACCTATTCCATATTCCATATAACAGTATCAGCACCAAATTCAAAAAGACAATCATAATATACATACACATAGGTTTGTTTCCTGCAAGAGAGAAGCGGTCAACAGTTTGCAATGATGCCGGCAAGACATCATGATGTTCCAAAAATATCAAATCCGTATCATTGATCGATTCTTAATCCATAATATCACCACCAAAACTCAAGTCATTTTACGGTCGTTGAACAGAAGACATATAAACGTGCACAATTCGCTGGCGAAGTAATCCATTGCTCCAGAATTTAAATGTTCAGCACCGATGTTCAAAATTTAATTCATTAGACTTTTTCTTTTAACTTCAATATATCTCACTATTTAGTATAGGCTTATTTTCTTTTTAATATTACGTCCAATTATGTGTTCACCATTTCCAATTTGAAATGGCGAACTCAAATGCACGTGGTTCATACGAGTTACCTGTTTTCATCTTTATATGTTGCAGGAAAATCGACTTCTATTCGCGGATGTCAAACCTAATATTTTATAAGTACATTTACATTACTCTGTTAACGTCTGTTAGTCGAAAGCTGTTAGTCGAAAGCGATATTTCATATTTTGGCGAATTCTTTTGCGTCATGTTTTCATAATTACAGCACAAATAATTTTCTCCTAATTTTCAAACTTTATTTACTTGGGATTACATACCCTCTTTATCTCATTCGCAATAATGACAATACTGAACCGCTGACACAAAGCCTTAACTGCTTTCGTTTCTGAAATCAACTAAATTCAATGTCTGATTATATGCACTGCATCTAGGCTCATCTTTGCCTTGAATATGTGTGAAATAGAGGAGATTTCTTGTATATTGACCATGTAATGAGAAGGATAGCTCACTCAATATTAAATATACCAAGGGCATATATAATATATTTTATCAGATCGAAGGTGCGGTAATACTGGAGTGTTGAACTCATTCCTTAATATTTAGTAAATACAATTCAATTTCATAGTATAGTTAGGTCATGGAACATTTTTTTCTGCAAGCCGGTATATAATGTGTAGTGATGAATTGTTTCTATACTTGGGATACAAACATATATTGGTTGCAGTTGTTTTAAACTGTAAAGGATTCTATTTGTTTGGTCATTTGTCCTGGTCTGTTGAGGTCGCTATACTAACTGGTTAGTAAACGTCGCAAAATTGTTATATGACTGGTGATACTGGTTTGGAAAGACGAACAACCGATTTTGTATAATTGGTCTACGGTACTGCATGTAACACAGAATATTCGCGATATTACGGTTCGTAGTTGAGCGTGGGCTTTCAACGACAGCCTTGACTTTGAGACACATCGTCGAATGTTCATTTCAAGGCAGCAGAGACTTTGTCCGGTTTGCTCCGTTCCCGTTTCACACTGAAATGTATTTCAACAGAATGGTACAAATCGCAAAAGTTGACAGCTCTAAACTTCGAGTAAATTTGCTTTTGACCAATCTGATTGCGGCTTGACAGACAACAATCATTCGGACATACACTCAGTCCTTGAAAAGGCAGCTGTGGTAAATTTGATGTCGTGCTGGCTGATATGAGTGTATTATTGTTTGGCCAACTCCATGGACGAATGCAGTGTAAATGAACATGATTTGGATGGACTAAACATTCGACAATAAAAAAAAAACGGCTTCTGTTGAAAGACCACGCTTCATTAAGAGCCGTAGTGATGGAGAAGAGCAGCATATTGCCGAACAAATCCTTTATTGCGATTGAATGAACAATCGGATTCCTTTGTCATTCTAAAAGTAATACGCTAATGCTGAAAGTTACGCTATTGTAAGAACCGTAATATAATGAAGCCGCATGTCACATCTTATACTCATGCATCCACTAGACAACAGTTCGCTAATTGTGAGGGTATATCGTAACTGCCGATGGCAATTTTAGTTAACACTTTTGGGGGTATTTTTTTCCACTCGTGGAAAGTACGGAAACAAATTCGAAGTGAGGCTGAGGTTGTGTAATCCCAGAGCGATTTACTTTTTTCTATCATAATATAGCCTCACATGTTTCAAACGATTATGAACTACCCATTTACTGTATTTCTGATCTATGCTTCTCCCAAGTGACATTCTAAACACTTCATCATTTTCTCGTTGAAAGAATTCGATATTTCTTCATTTATTGATGTCTTCCAGTTGAGATTTTATTAAGCGCCTCTTTTCTTTTCGTCTCGCGTCTTGAGTACTGTATTTCTGATCTATGGTTTTTTTATCCTGATATATTCCTTGTGAAGTATTGTCGATTTATCTAGATCCCACTTAACCCTATCTGGCCTGGGCGATTTGGGGTGTGTCGCAGCCTGGGGGGGGGGGGGCGGAAAGTGCCCCCCTATATATTTTTGCTATCGCTAAGTCTAGAGGGCTGAAACTTACCACACTATATCTTTGGGTCAAGCTCTACCAGAAAATGTAAAAAAAATCAAAGATGGCCGCCATGATGACGTCACTGTGACGTCATTTACAAAAAGAGCATTTTTGGACGATTTTCGGTCAAAATCGTCGACTTTTTTTATTTTTGTTTTTTCTTCGCAAAAACTGCATGATAAATTAGTAAATAATAATCTGATATGAAATAAAATAAGTTTTACCCACTTTTCCGTAGATAAAAGCAAAATTTTTGAAGAAATATGATGAAAGCATAACTTTTTCTGGTACCCCACATTGCCGCCATTTTGAGTTTACCCATGATCCTCTGCTCGTGGGGTTATGCAAATAGGCTCAAAATGACCCCAATACGATACCCTATAATGCCACGAATGTTTCAGCTCTCCATTTTTTGGCGTTTCGGAGATATCGCAGACAGTTTGGTAGGAGGGCATTTTGGGCCCCCTCCCCCAGGCCTGGTAGGGTTAATGGCGGAAGGGAGGGAGGGGGAACAAATCAGGGGGTGTTTTTTGGTGATGCTAAGACATATGTTTCAGAAAAATGCATCGAATCGCGTTCAGTCAATTTGCTGAATTTTTGCGTAATTTTAAAAGAAATATGGCGAAAACATCACTTTTCTGGTACCCCCACATGGCCGCCATTTTGAATTTACCCATGATCCTTTGCTCGGGGGGTCATGCAAATAGGCTCAAAATGACTCCAATATGATAATCGAAAAAGTCACGGAGTTTCATCTCTCGATTTTTTGTCGTTCCGGAGATACAAGCAAAAAACCAACAAGGGGGGCGGAAAGTGCCTCCCCCCCCCCTCCCCAGGCCAGGTAGGGTTAAGTAGCATTTTTCTTAATGCTAAAGGCGACCACCCTTTTCCCCGCATACAATTTACGTCTTAGGTTAATGCCTCCTAAATCCTATGATCAAATTCATGTACGGCACAATAAATTAATACATCAAGCATAGATCCATCCCTGGGGACAAACTTGATTTCAAGTAACTGAGAGGCAAATCATCACATGAATTCCTTTGAGTTCTTGTGATGTTCTCAGAAATATACAGGCAGTATATTTGCCTTTGGGGTCAAATGATATGCAGGCGAAGTACTCACCCTTAACAAGTATGAAAATGTGCAATTGAAAATATTACTGCGTGTATATCTGTAACAGAGGTCTGTTACGGGAAATGATTTGACGGCGAAGTCACTCGTAAAACTCGAAGCACGTTTACAGATCATACAGGAACAAATATACTAAATCAGATCTCTATATAATTAAAGTTGGTATTCCAGAAACTATAAATCGCAAAGTCCGTAGATTTGGATACCATAAAAAAAACTTGCTATTCATGATTGAACTTGGACTTATATACAGAATGTGACGCAAATGTGTCGTAACTAACAACAGATTAATACAAGTTGAGACAGAGCAATAAATATACAAAGAACAAGTGAACATACAGTACATAGTGAAACATGCTACAAATCATAGCCTATTCAGAGTTAATTAAGGAAATATGGATTAAAGATTATTATAAAACCGTCAAATTTACCCAAACTAAAACTAAAAGAATGCAAGGCTCTGAAACGTTATGAAATATTTTGCACCGAAGAAATAATAAAAATGAGACGTTAAAGTTATTGAATATAAAGAAGCTAATGAATTAATATTAACAGAAAATCAATTAGTCAATAAAGTCTGTGCCCATCAACCCCGCCCCCTGTCCCGGAAAAATGTGCCTCCTGGCATAAACATAAGAATAAGTGAAGAAAATAAGGGATTTTTTGTCAACTGTAGTTGTAAACAGAATTTCAATACTGAACTATAATAATAAAGAATGATCACTTTCAAGGCTGACTTTCTAAACTAAATATGCGGATATTTTTGGATTAGCTCAGCAAATAAAAAAGAAAGCCACTTGGAGATTATAGGTACGAGTATCTGGGGAATATGATTCCTTGTGGTTCAAAGTGGACATCGGATGGCTTAATGACGGAATCTTCAGTTTCCGACCGGCAAGATCAGTTAAGTGAAGGTTACCGTACCAGTTTTGCCGCAACCGTTGCAAATAAATGTTCCGAGTTCGCTAATTGGCTCATCTATCCTATATTGCGGTTATTACTGAGCCCTTTCCATTTGATGAGAAATGCTTCATGGTTGTCAAGTGATATTCTTCGTTTGATGACCTTCTCTGTTACTTTAAGGAGAGCGTCTGATTCTGTCTTTGTAACTGGTGAGCAAGAAGTCGCCGTGGCTGTTGAGTGATTTTCATTTATGGCTATAATTCACGTTCGGGATAAACGCATCGTTTCTGACAGTTTGTTCCGTTGATTGCGTTGAGATTCGTCTATCGTTGTTTCCTTGGATATGCATTCTGTAGGAATGTTGACAGATGTAACGGTTTCGCTGCTTGCATTCTTGTTCGCAATAAAATGGGTCTTTCGCTCCTGATCCCGTCGGCATTGTGCCGGTGATTTCTGCATGCTGAGTTGTAAAGTTTGGCCATGTTCAGGTTCTTGGGTTTGGGCCAATGTTTGTGTCCCCACATTGGCATGTGAAGGCGTCGTCGGTAGGCCCGCGTCCGTTACCTCAATCGGTGACGTCATAGTGGCTGTCGTATTCAATAAGGCTGTTTCCATTTGAGTTTCATAATCAGCGAATGCTCGACCACTGCTAGGTGCAGTCGGAACACAAACCTGTGCGGCATAACCATGTTCCCTGGTCTTACGCTGCAGGAAATTGTTCATCCGGTCTCTGTCTCGTCGAAGTTGAGAGTTGGACTTTTGCCACTTTGACCTGAGATTAAATTCTGGTCCCTCGGTCTTGCGCCACTTGTGAGTAAGGTTTACTTCATTTTGGGGGTCCCAGGTTACCTTAAGGTGTTTGACTCCTAGCTGTTGGGGCACTGGGAGGAGATAATCCGGGATAACGGAAGCGGTCATCATTGCAAAATGTTGACCGCTTCTCTTTTGTAGGAAACAAGCCTATGTTTATGTATACAATGATTGTCTTTTTGAATTTGGTGCTAATACTGTTATATGGAACATGGAATAGGTCTTTGGATTATGGACGCGGATATTCTCTAATGGACGACGGCTGAAATATGAATGACGGACCAGACGCTTGTAATCCTCACAATCTGATGGGAAAAAGCTAGTGATTGGTAGAGTTGCTTGTTGACGGAAGGCCGGGATCCTGGATTCTCTCACCAGATGTAACAGAGGTCTGTTACGGGAAATGATTTGAATGCGAAGTCACTCGTAAAACTTGAAGTGCGTTCATAGATCACACATAGAAATTACAAGCGTCTAGTCCGTCATTCATAATCCAGCCGTCGTCCATTAGAGAATATCCGCGTCCATAATCCAAAGACCTATTCCATTTTCCACATAACAGTATTAGCACCAAATTCAAAAAGATAATCATAGTATACATAAACATAGGCTTGTTTCCTGCAAGAGAGAAGCGGTCAACAGTTTTCAATGATGCCGGCAAGACATCATGATGTTCCAAAAATATCAAATCCGTATCGCTGATCAGTATTCTTAATCCATAATATTCGTTATAGAGTCGTCATCTAAAAAAAGATGTATCTCAGTCACGCTTTGATTGTGCATGTTCATATGAGTACCATGAGGATCTTGAAGTACATGGGTTCATACGGCCCCTAGCCCCGGGTTAAGCGGAATTAGACACAAGTTACGAAACGTAGCGCCATAGATCTTGCACGCTACGTTCGTATTTTGCTATCAGCATGCGATATGTATCGCCAAATTTGAGAAACTTTGAGTGGAGGCGCTTGGTGGAATAGCCCTGTTTTATAAGTTTCTGCAACAATGTTTTGTGACGTTGATTAAAATCATCACATTTAACACAGGATCTAGCAAATGCTACTAAGCGAGATATGTATACGCCATATGCAGGTCCCACTGGAATATTACTATCCAGAAAGGGATAGTTTACGATATCGAAATTGTAATCATCTCTTTTGTCATAAAGTCGACGAGAGAGAATGCCCGCTTCATGTTTATAGAGATAGAGATCTAAATAGGATGTGCCTGTAGGGCTATCTGTAGTTTCCTTCAAATCCAGTGAAGGTGGATATATATCCTTCACATACAGGAACAAATACACTAAATCGGATCTTAAATTAGTCAATAAACTCTGTGACATATCCGATTTTACTCTGTCAGAACGGTACGGAGTGTCCAAACGTGAATGACCGTGCAACATGTGGCAAAACATACAAATTGGATTAAAATATTATATGGCCAATTACCGTAATATGGTAAAAAGTCTTTTATAAGCCGATTATAGGTTCGGCAATATAGATAATGTGACACGATCGCAATATCTTACTTGTAAATGTTTCCTCGGGAAGACGTTATAAAAGCATTATCCGCTCACATTCTTAACTTCTTTGTAATATTCCACATATATCTATTATAAAAGCTATTATCGTACAGCAAAAAGATATTCTCGTTTCTTACAAAAAAAACCTCATTAAGCTATTCATCTTTCAAAAATAATTATTCAGACAGAATTTACGGAGTTTCAAAGCTGACAACGAAACGCTTTAAAATGTCTTTTATGGAAAGACTAGTAGACATAAAAAGGTCAGTCGACTTACTCGTCTAAATGTAAATGGCATTTTTAAGTCTCTCGTCATTTGAGACTCAAGTTTGCCGTTAAAAGATATCGACTACTCGATACAGGGAGGAAATTGAGAAAAGAGTGTTATTGTGAGTGGAGGTAAACGCACTCGCTCCGTTCATGGGGGAAGTTTCTTTGTAGCGTAGCAAATACGACTGCTGTCAAAAGTTTACCATATAACCCTATTTCCTAATTTAACATGCATCTGCACAACACGTAAGACACTCCTGGTGGGTATTTAGTTGTTAGACCGAAATAAAGTGACCAATTGACTTCCGTATTCTATCCTTGTGCTTCCATTTTTAAGCCAATAAAAGTTAAACGATTGTAAACGATGTTGCCAAATATTTTCATCATCGAGACAGGTAAAGGATTAGTGAGGTGGCTTAGTGAAATTATATTTACCTAAGTGACAAAAGCATGATTTTTTCACCAGAGGATCCCCTAGGGTCACTCTCTTGAAAAATCTGTGGCTGCAAAAAAAATTCACAAGTGTGACGTCACAGTGACGTCTTTTGACGTTTATACTTTAAATGTATGCTAAAATACAGAATATCGTCAAAGTAAGGTTCTTGAAATAAACCACCACGATTTTTCTAACTGTAACAAGCTGTGTAATCAGCAGATGTAATTATGAGTTCAAAATATATCATTTTTCAGACTATATGGTGAAAAAGAGGAAACGAGTAGTATAGAAAGCAGCAATTTTGAGGGTGGGTGGGGTGTGTTTGAGGGACCATCCGTGGTCCGAATGCGTAGTGTGAGGTGTCAAAGTGAAGCTCTGGTGATGTAAACCACGACTTGAGGGATGTCCATGTCATATGTGACGTCATTGCTGACGTCAGCAGTAGGAGTAGTACCCAAACTGGGCATTTTGGGTGGTGCGAAGGAAGGTGTTTGAGATAGAGATGGACCATCCATGGTTCGAATGTATCGTGCGAGATGACAAAGTGAAGCTCTCGTGGTGTAGACTACGACTTGGGGATGTCCATGTCATCTGTGATGTCATTGTTGACGTCATTAGTAGGTGTAGTACCCAAAGTGGGTCTAATGGGGGTGTGAAGGAAAGTGTTTGGGGTAGAGATGGGCCATCCGTGGACCGAATGCGTCATGTGAGGTGTCATCTTGGAGCAACGACCGCCAATGCCAAGCTTAACGCTTCAACGCCCTGGTGAAATAGCTCAGAAGCTCTGATTTTCTGGATATTTTATGGAATTGTCACTGATTCATCAAAATGCAGTGACGCTCGTCAGCGCCCGTTGTTACGGCTTAACGCCCTATCCGTATGCCATAACGCCCGTCTTAACGCCTTATCATAACGACCTAACGTGCATATATCAGTCAATCGGCAGGCTGGGAAGTAACCAATCAGTGCAGCCATAAGGGCATTCACGGCGTACACACCGTGACATGTAAAAGCATGTAACAATATGTAGCACTATATATGACTCTTTATGTTCATCATAATCAACGTTGGTCAGGATGGCCGAGTGGTCTAAGGCGCCAGTCTACATATTTGGGACGTGGGTTCGAATCCCACTTCTGACACACACCTGTTTCGTTATTCTTCGCCATGTTGCAAAACCATTGTACAAATATAGCACAATATATGAACCATTATGACCACGATAACCAGCTTTGGTCAGGATGGCCGAGTGGTCTAAGGTGCCAGTCTCAAGATATATGAAATTGTCTTCCCCGGGGTATGGGTATACTGGTCTGCAGATGCGGGCGTGGGTTCGAATCCCACTCCTGACTCGCACCATTTACTGGTCACACGGAGTCATAGAAAGGAGAATGTTGTTGAGATAGTGTAGCCTCTCAATTTCGGGTAAATAAAAGTCAACGAAATTAACCCAGTTTAGTGTTACAGAAATCAGAAACTATCAGGGTTAATCTTTCGGGGAATTTTCTGGGAAACCCCTGTTCTATTTATAGATCACTTGGGAGTAGTAGAGAAAGGGGAGGTTCGGCGGTGCAAACAAGCGCGTTTGGAGAGGTGGCCATGTTCGCTCTAGCTACCTGGTAGAGTTACCTCAGCGTATCCCGAAGTGACGTCACAGAGGTCATATGCAAATTTTTAGGTCAACTTGGGGTCGCGGTGGACCAACGCCTCAATACCTATGTTAATGATTTAACGCTTTATCTTAACGCCATAACGCCCTAGCAAAACGCCCTGAAGCCGCGTTGGGTATGTTTAAAATTCAAGTAGGCTCTTATCCAATTAGAAATCGTCATTTGAGAAAGTTTAATCTTCGGTCATAATCGCTTTTGGCCTAAGCGTCGTCAGGCAGGCAAGGATACTGTAACGGCAGCTTGTCCTGAAACACTTGTTTGCACATTTGGGGCGTAGAAAGTAGGGTGGTCATTTTTGAGGTGCACAGGGATATATTTGAGAGATTGAGGTTCTATATCTCATCCAAAGATGAAGTGTAGGGTATCATCTTGAAGCTCTCGTGGTGTAGACCACGACTTGAGTGATTCCCATGTCATCTGCGACGTCATTGGTGACGTCATCAGTACGATTGGTGGCGAAATTTTGATTAGTCGACCAATACATATGGACTGATAATCCCTATATGTACAGACACCACCACCACCACCCTCAAGCGTTGACGCCCGTTATCGCTCGGTGGTGGTGGTAGCTCCCCTAGGGCAGAGCTCTTGGATCGGAGCGCTCGGGGCTGTTGGAGTCTGAGCTTGGAGCTCTTGGAGGGCAGAGCTCAGAAGTGACGTCATCGTAGGCATGCGCACAACAGGGTAGCTAACTGCAGAGATAATCGAGGCAGTGCGTTATTTACAGATTTCACAATCTTCCTGAATGTTTACATGCACCGATACACTGTACGTAAACTGAGTGTGTGGTGAATAAAACATTATTTATTCATTAAAAGGTTATGGCAGCTGATAAAGTGAACTAATTAGACTGTGATGTATTAACCTCACAAAATATAAGAGATAGGTTGCTGTTTATTGTATCTCGGTAAAAAAATTGTGTTAAACTGATGAAAATGTCCAAACATAATTCTCAATTTGGTGACCATTTTGAATTCATCAGAGCTGGACTATATTGTCACGGTACATATACTGAACATCAGTATCATGTGCCTTTTATGTAAAAGTTTTCACCATATGAAATAGAAATGCGTACAAAGGGTAGGTGGTTAGTTTAACCCTATCTGGCCTGGGCTTTTTGGGACCTGTTGTGGCCTTAGGGGGGCGGGGGGCGAAATGGCTCCCCTCTAATTATTTTTCTACACTCTTGAGCTAGAGGGCTGAAACTTACCACACTATACCCTTGGGTCAACCTCTACCAAAAAATGTGAACAAAATCGAAGATGACCGCTTTGATGACGTCACAGTGACGTCATTTTCAAAAACGGCATTTTTTGGTCGATTTTTCAGTCAGATTTTCTGAATTTTTTATTTATGCAATTTCTCCTAAATATCTGCATGATAAATTAGTAAATATTAATGAGATGTGAAATAAAATAGGTTTTGCCCGCTTTTCGTCGAGAAAAAGCAGAAATTTTGAAGAAATATGAAAACACATCCCTTTTCTGGGACTCCACGTGACCGCCATCTTGAATTTTCCCATGATCCTCTGCTCGGGGGGTTATGCAAATAGGCTCAAAATGATCCCAATATAATAAACTATAAAGTCACTGAGTTTCAGCTCTCCATTTTTTGTCGTTCCGGAGATAGCGCCAGGCCAGGTAGGGTCAAGTCAACACATTTTAATCCCTCCCCCCCCCCCTTCCAAATTACAACATAAACCCCATCCCATGCAGAGTTCAGCTTGCAGCCGCAGATTTTCTGGGTCCTGGAACGATCACAAATCAGCATGCAAAAGATAATACTTTTGTCACAAATGTAAATAACTTTCGATTATTTTACGGTAAGCCACTCGACTAGATAGCGTATAAGGTAATCTATATACCCAGTATGAAGTTCAAAAATAACGAGTACACTCTCGGGATATTTACATTCAACCAGAACCACATCCCAAGGAGTAGCTTGTTTCCCTAGCCTACAGGTTTATTTGTAAATGTATCAAATAATCGGGGTACTTCAGTTGGATAATCACGAATAATAATAACCAGAGTTGGATAATCATCGATCTGCTACCAAGGTGAATGAGCAGATTTTAACTGAGATTCAATAGGTTCAATACGATACCAAAATATCTACAAAGGACCATCTCATTGTCTCGACCGTGAGTAAAGCGGATTGAGTTCGTATAATAAAGAATTTACAACCGTCATAGAGGTATTTGTTGTGTACTAATTTACCGCTGGGATGTCTTACATACCGCTTTGAGTTTTGACGAGGTACGACAGACGTCGAAACGGAAAAATAGTGCACAGCCTCGATACGAATGTTTAAGATATCCAGAAAATCTACTGACTGGACAGTAAGTCCGTCTTGAAAGGATTTCCCGGTGAGGCTGCAGCGTGCACCTCCCGTCCCCAAAATGGGGGTTTCTGGTGTCTGCGTGCAGTGCCGGCGTTGACATATTTAATTCTCAGGAACTGCGAAAGATGCATGAGTTACGGTTCGGCAGGTAAATCATTTACAAAGGGTTACCTGGATTTCTTTGATGGTTTTACCACAAAAACGTATCTACATGTGTCTATCTCCTTTCTGAAAAAAAAACTAGGACAAATCGTTGGGATGACACGGCTGACAGATTGACGGCGAATACCACTACGGAATTTGTGTACGGTCAGAGCGTTATCTGCAAAGATCGGGTCACGTGTAGACGAAAAACCATAAGGATTTAAGGTATAAATTTTTCCAGTGCAGAGCAAAAGAGGAAATTAGGACCAGACTGGTTTTACTGCTCGGTTTCTACGTATTATGATGCGAGGGGAACGACTCTATGTTATCGCGGGGCGACGTAAACATACTCCCTCGATTCATGTACAGATGTTCTGTAGCCTGGAAAATACTGCGACTGTCAAACGTTTTGCCCTGTGTATATGTAACATGCATTCCACATGACATGTAACACTTTGCAGAAATGTATTTAGTTGTTATACACAAATTAATTGATATATATTCTCTTCTGTACTTTATCCACGTGCTCATATTTTTGAATGAATTAAATTCTGAGAGAGATATTACCAAGCTTATTAATCACTGGGACAGGAGAAATCAGAAATAGGATAAGTGATATACCTAGTATGAAGTTTGCAAAACATCGAGTACACTCGTTTCTTTGGGAAATATACATCCAACCATAACTACCTTACAAGGAGTAGACTGGTTCCCTAGTCTACTGGTATATTTTTCAAATATATCCAATAGTCAGGGTACCAGGCTAAGTGAAATCGAAAGCGGCACTACTTTACATCGGTTTTGATAGATTATTCTGCGATGAAAAAAAATTCTCGACGATTTCCAGGCTGATTCTTTTTCTCGAATGAAAATCGATCCAAAATGCGAAAGAATCATTGCTCATTTCTGATAAAAAAAATCTTGATCGGCATTGGCCCTTGAAAATCTCGGTAACTGAAATGTATTTTGACAAGCTCTTAGCCATGGTTGACTCATCTGTTTGTTCATATAATCTTGATGTCAGGAAGCTGCAAGCACAACATGCATTTAGTCGCGGACCCTTGTAGCTGATTTGCGAAATGTGTGGATGAATCGGCGATTCGATAAACAGATCTCGCCAGCCACTAATGGCCACAAATATGTAGGACCGTGAGACAATAAAGCAATATGATGTCATAAGGATAAAGCTTCCACTCACTCTTCGAGAAATCTTGCTTAACCTCGGAATATCCTCCAGGTCAGACTGCCTTGAATGTCGTTTGAATGTTAATAATTTTGATGAATCCATGAAAATGAACAAAATAAAATAAAAGACTATGGTATCTAATTTTCAACATAGTGTACTTTGCAGCAGGGGCTTTATAGTATTTTCATTACTGTGCGTTTTCTGTATTAAAGCTTTAGTTCTGTAATCATACTCCCTAGTATACGCTATTTGTATAAACATGATATAGAGATATCGTATTTGCATTTAGCAAGAAAAGTGATATTGGTCAACACATACATTGCATATGGTAATCAGTCCACCGATATTTTTGTGAAAAAAAGACTTAGACTTAGAAATAAGTTGCAAATTAGAAATACATTTTGAAATCATGAAACTCTGATGCTGCACTCTTTGCCCACGTCAGAGATTTCGGACTACTTATTTAAGTTATGCCCAGACTTATGTCATAGATCATCAATACATTACTGATACCAAAGTTTTAACTGCCACGTTCGCATCATCCTGACAGCTAAACAATCCATAACCAGAACTGTTACTTCCAATTCACTCTTCAGTGGTGCTGTCTCTATTGTACATGTCTCAATGTTATCATGCAGAACCCTTACAACAGAGCTGTGACGATCATAGTAAGCAATTTTGCCATCAGCAGTGTCCTGTCCAAGCAGCAGTTGTTTCGGAACTGGGAATTCCTGATGTACATATCACGGAATAGAAGGAAGACACAATATGTCATGGGAAATAGATCATTCGTGAATGCAGAGATAAAAATGTTATCATTGGTAAATCAGAAACAAAACCTGTCAATTTCGGATGTTTCAATTCAAAGTAACTAATTCGCGTAGTCTTTCAAGGTAACCGTGAAGAATCCCCAACTCAACATTCACACTTACCATACCACGTTTATAATTATTTATTGAGCTCCGTAACACGTTTATACATTATTTATTGTTTGCTTACTTGAATATCGCGAAAATAGCGAAATTATAAATGGAGGACAATTGGTTAAAGAGTTTTGGAATATTATTTAGTCTGAAAATAAAATAATGTACCTTATTTATAGTCAGAAGGACATAGAGGTCTTACTTTGCTAAAAAATCCAACCTCTAATCCTAGAAGCTTACTGAAAGAATATTTGGGCTGAATAGATGGCACTCTAAACATGCTGAACGTGCTGTAAATCAATTTTAAAGAGACAGGCTCATTTTCTTTATCCAGGCACGCAAACGAATGGCATAGAACATCGACATTTCCGCGTATAAAGATCCTTCTGTAAGGAAGGTTTCAATCAGCTGTCAAACGGTTTGAAGTAAATGTTATACATTCTACGGTGACCTCAGGACTCTTAAGTCGCTGAATACTGTCTGTTGCTCACTTGAAATATGTACAACACAGACTTCAGCATTAATACACATCAAAACGAGAAGACGGACCCAGGTGTATACCATCGCAACAATACCCATTTTCATTACAGCTGACTGATCGAGTGATCGAGAGATCTGTTCGAATCTAAACACAACTCTTTGCTACTCTGTCTTTATATTGTATTTGAAGTTTTTTGTCGATGAACTACGATCAAATTATTTACTAAAATATGACACTGCGCGATTGTTTTCAATATTACTAATCAAAAATGTTATCTGCCATGAAATTTCATCTAAGTATCATTTTTTCTTTTCTATGAAACACCTTGGGAACAATAGAAGCGAGTGTAGGAAAACTATCATATGAGACAATTTTTTTTCGGTCTTTTTATCAATTTCAGAGCATTTCTCTGTTGTCATAGGAAATTTTTTTTATACTCTCATTCGGAAGCTGTTTTTTGACGTATACTGATCTCAGAATACTTATAGTCGGTCACCTCACAGGACGCGATGTTGAGAATATACCAGGAAAAAGTCCTGGTACCCCTACTACCATTTTCAATTTTCAATGATTTTCTTCGTAATTTTGTCACAGGGAATATGATCTTCGACCTTCACCTCGATGTTGTTCTAACATACAGGATCCGATTACGTTTGTTTCCTGATATTGGGGCCACAGGGACCTTGATTTCCGAAAACTAACCAGTGAACGATCTGTTACAGATACACGCAGTAATATTTTCAATGGCACATTTTATACTTATTAAGGCTGAGTACTTCGCCTGCATGTCATTTGACCCCAAAGGCAAATATACTGCCTGTATATTTCTGAGAACATCACAAGAATTCAAACGAATTCCAGTGATGATTTGCCTCTCGGTTACTTTCATTTAAGCTGTTAATGTGGAAATGTTAAAATCAAATCTGTCCCCAGGGATGGATCTATGCTTGGTGTATTAATTCATTGTGCCGTACATGAATTTGAGCATAGGCTTTACGAGGGATGAACCTAAGACGTAAATTGTATGCGGAAAATAGAGTGGTCGCCTTTAGCATTAAGAAAAATGTTACTTAAGTGGGATCTAGATAAATCGACAATACTTCACAAGGAATACACCATGATAAAAAAACATAGATCAGAAATACAGTACACGAAATGCGAGACGAGACATTAGCATGCGAAAAGAAGCGCTTAATAAAATCTCAACTGAAAGACATCAATAAATGAAGTAGTATCGAAATCTTTCAACGAGAAAATGATAAAGTTTTCAGAATGTCACTTAAGCATAGATCAGAAATACAGTAAATGGGTAGTTCATAATCGTTTGAAACATGCGGGGCTAGAGGTTGGAGTACATTATGATAGGAAAAAGTAAATCGCTCTGGGATCAGACAGCCTCAGCCTCACTTCGAATTTGTTTCCGTCCTTTCCACGAGTGGAGACAAAACAAATATACCCCCAAAAGTTTTAACTAAAATTGCCATTGGCAGTTACGATATACCCTCACAATTAGCGAACTGTTGTCTAGTGGATGCCTTTATAACTGTGAGTATAATATGTGACATGTGGCTTCATTATATAACGGTTCTTACAACAGCGTAACTTTCAGCATTAGCGTACCACTTTTAGAATGACAAAGGAATCCGAATGTTCATTCAATCGCAATAAAGAATTTGTTCGGCAGTATGCTGCTCTTCTTCATTACTACGGGTCTTAATGGAGCGTGGCCTTTCAACAGAAGATGTATTTTGTTGTCGAATGTTTATTCCATCCAAGTCATGTTCATTTCCATTGCATTCGTCCATGGAATTGGCCAAACAATAATACACTCGTATCAGCCAGCACGACGTAAAATTTACCTCAGCTGCCTTTTCAGGGACTGAGTGTATGACGGTATGATTGTTGTGTGTCAAGCCGCAATCAGATTTGTCAAATGCAAATTTACTCGAAGTTTAGCGCTGTTAACTGTTGCCATTTATACCATTCTGCTAAAATGCATTGCAGTGTGAAACGGGAGCGGAGCAATGCCGGACAAAGTCTCTGCTGTCTTGAAATGAACATTCGACGATGTGTCTCAAAGTCAATGGCTGTCGTTGAAAGCCCACGCTCAACTACGAACCGTAATATTGCGAATATTCTGCGTTACATGCAGTAACGTAGACCAATTATACAAAATCGGTTGTTCGTCTTTCCAAACCAGTATCACCAGCCATATAATAATTTTGCGACGTTTACTAACGAGTTAGCATAGCGACCTCAACAGACCATGAAAAATGTCAAAAAATATAATCCTTTACAGTTTAAAACAATTGCAATCAATATTTGTTTTTATCCGAAGTATAGAAACAATTCATAACTACACATTATAGTCCTGCTTGCAGAAAAAATGTTCCATGGCCTAACTATACTATGAAATTGAATTGTATTTACTAAATATTAGGGAATGAGTACAACTTTCCAGTATTACCGCTCCTTCGAATTGATAAAATGTATTATACATGCCCTTGGCATATTTAATATTGAATGAGCTATCTTTCTCATTACATGGTCAATATACAAGAAACCTCCTCTATTTCACACATTTTCAAGGCAAAGATGAGCCTAGATGAAGTGCATATAACCAGACATTGAATTTAATTGATTTTAGAACCGAAAGCAGTTAAGGCCTTTGTTTTGGCATCCATATATCAGCGGTTTAGTATTGTCAGTATTCGGAATGAGATAAAGAGTGTATGTAATATTCAAAATTTGAATGTCCATGTAATTATTGGTCGTGAAATCCCAAGTAAATACAGTTTGAAAATTATGGGAAAAATATTTGTGGTGTAATTATGAAAACATGACGCAAAAGAATTTGCCAAAATATGAAATATCGCTTTCGACTAACAGACGTTAACCCTATCTGGCCTGGGCTTTTTGTGACCTATCCTGGCCTCGGGGGGGGGGGGGGGCAAATGCCCCCCCCCTAATTATTTTTCTTACCCCTTGCACTACGGAGCTGAAACTTACTAAACTATACTCTTGGGTCAAGCTCTGCCAGAAAATGTAAAAAAATCCAAGATGGCCGCCTTGATGACGTCACAGTAACGTCATTTTCAAAAACGGCACTTTTTTGGTCGATTTTTCGGTCGGATTTTCCGCTTTTTTTATTTATGCAATTTCTCCGCAAAAATTGCATGATAAATTAGTAGATAAAATAGTTTTTGCCCACTTTTCATTGCGAAAAAGCAGAAATTTTGAAGAAATATGACAAAAACGTGGATATTTCTAAGAGAAGAAAAACAGGAAATACTACATTTTTGGATGATAACAAGCTGAGGTCCTCGCAAAAATGATTACTGAAATGTTTCTATCAAAGGTGATGTTGCAAAATTTATTATACTTACCAGGACTTCACCGCCAGTTTTCTTTCACCAACGAAAGCGGAAGTGCTAAACTTTTCTCCGCAGCGTTCGGGAAGAAGAACACATCATTGGACGTCATATTAAAAAGAAAATAAGCCTGTACTAAATAGTCCAATATTTTACAATACATAAAACGAGATATTTTGAAGTTAAAAGAAAAATTCTAACGAATTAAATTTTGCACATCAGTGCTGAAGTTTTTAATTTCGGCGCAATGGAGTACTTCGCTGGCGGGCCTATTGTTTCTCTATGACAGTCGAAGAAAATTCAGATTTCCAGGTAAATATGATGACGATTTATGAACAACCCCAAAAGTTTAGTTTTACATGTAATGTTCACCGACCGTAAAGTGATTTGGGCTATGGTGGTGGTGTTACGTAAGATTTGCATATATCAAGACGTTGTACAAAATACTGCGAGATTTAAAATTAGAAGTAAATTATAAAATATAGCACATGGATATTTTATTTTATATTACGAACTGATCTACATCATGTTATAAAAGAGTTGGTTAGTTTCATTCAACTTCTTGGATGAAAACCACATGTACGTTGGTCTGTTGGTGATGTTACACATATCTTAGTGTTGAAGAAAATTGTCAATCAGTGAATAATTTTTCGTGATATCATAGATCGCAAACATTGAATTTAGTAGTGCCAGTGGAAGACCATTTGGCTGTGGTATTCATGCCTTGCCAAATGAAGAAAATGATGTGGAATCTGTAGAGTCATCTGAGGCTATTCAAGGTCTTACCATCAGATGGCAACCATCAGATGGCAGACTTCTACTTCGGAGACAGGTGAGTAGTAGGGAAAGGGCATATCTATTAGTATAAAATGTGCAGGGCAAGGTATAGGGAAAATGAGGGGGATTAGGGATTCTGTTATAGTTATAGGGGGTAGAAATGGCCGTAATGTTGATGGTATAGGGAAATGTGGGATAAAGTTAAAGATACAGGGAGGATGAAATGAGGGTGGATGATGTAACGGATGACGTCACATTTAGAGATTAGTGGAGGTGTCTTGGATTGAACGTTTTAGGCTTGAGGCGGGCAATCCTTGGTCCGATTTGGCCAACCATGCACCCACACATCATGCGATGTGTGGGTGCCTGAAAAGATAGGAATTGTTCTGAAAATATAGAAGGTGGAACACGGACTTTACACGCAAAACTGGGGAAACCCCTATTAAATGGGTCTGGATGATGTAATACTGGTCCCTAGCGGATCGTAGCCTCCCACCAGGTGCAAGGTGGGATAGGGAGTGCGTGTAAAGGTAGGATTTTTCTCGAACATAAAAAACACGTCTATAGTGAGTGTGGGCGAGCTGATATATAGGTATACATACATACAGCCTATGGGATGAGCATGGAGTACAGGATTACCGAAGCGTGAGACCCAGGATGTGATGGCTTAAATACATACGCACAGGCTTCTCTCCTGCTTGGTGTATGTTGTGCTCATCATATGGGCTATATATGTGTATACCTGTACAGCGAGTCGCCCACACCCACCATAGGGGTGTAAAGTCTGTGTCCCGCTTTCTATTTCCGAGAGAAAAAATACTACTCTTAGATGCACGCGCTATCCAACCCTGCACCTCGTGGCAGGTCAAGATACCCTGGGGCCCAGTATTACCTCACCTGGACCCATTTAATAGGGGTTTTCCCCAGTTTTGCGTGTCCTTGTGTTGCTTAGGACAAGTCCTTGTGTTGCTTAGGACAAATTACGAGTTTTTATATGCAACTATCCATCACATGATACGATTCGAGGAACACTTCATTCTGATAACTCACAATATTGTAATGACTGTGAGTCATATTTCCTGGCTTCCTGGTGAATGTGTCGCAGTGTTGAAAATTGGACCCTACATGACGGAATATCTTTGGTACAACCCTACTCGTTTTTGGAATATTACCGACGTAATTGTGACACTATAAGGAAACTAGACTTACCTTGATTTAATATCATCGAATCCAGTACCGGTAATATGTGGACTGTAGACCTGTTGGAGTTATCGTTAATCATAGTAATTGGAGTGCTTTCAACAAGTATGCTCTTGTCTCTCATAGTATCCGCCATCGCAACTTGCAGCCTGGCATGTTTTTGCGTGATTAGGTTTTTCCAGGCAATGTATATAATGTTGTTGTTTTAGAAGTGGATTATTGTATTCACCCTCTTCATTCCAGGATAACAGTACTTTACATTGTGTTTTATTGACATTATTTGTGATGTTTGACCCGTAATTCTGACAATTATGTGCGGACTATTTGCGCGGACTACAGTATCTGCTACCGTGTTCCTACGCCTAATTTCGTCTGCTTGAGAGATCTACCAGTTGGTGAATTTAATTCTGTAACAAATTTATTCCTGAACAGTAAGTATTTCCCTTTGAAGACAATGTTCTTTGATTATTCTAATGTCCGGGAAAATTATGATTCCAGGCTGTTGGCTAATAGTTCATGATATTTTAATGACCAAAACTATCACTTCGGCCAGTCGGACCTGATCGCCATTATGAAACATGGGAGTTTCGCCGACCAACTAGAATAGAAGCTTGTGCTCCACCTTAAATCATCGTCTTTCACCCAAAACATTGATATTATTTGAATCTTGAGTAAAGATTATTACGGAGCACAAATAGAGCACAAGCTGGTTCAGTAATTAATATTTAGTATTTTATTATTATAGTACGACCGTTAGTTTGCCATGTTCGCCATGTTGTAAATCTAGGTCAGTCTGCAAGCCGGGTAAAAGTTGTTGTGCTTTTTGTTATCTTAAATGAAACATTTATATCTGTTGGTGTTGATCGATTCAGTAGATCAAAATATTAAGAAGCCCAACTTGAGCACAAGACGGAAATGTATATTTATGTGAATTTTGGGGATTTTTATGATTGAAAGTAGTACCAAATCTCTGTGGTTGGGTCACGTGACAACCCGGGTAAAAGTCTATAAATTGGGGCGAGGAACGAGCAATGGCAATCGACTGCTCGTCACCGGTTGGTGCACATCAATAGACCAGCGCAGTGGTGGCCTGATAGGGTATAATAAAGGTACCCATATTGTGTAGTGCCATATGGGCATGCAATGCAATACAGTATATTTGGATATGGTGTAGGGCATATAGTACATGCTGAAGCTACCGGATGTGGGTTAGTAGTATATAAGGAGCAGATCACTACCAAAGAGGGCTCACTCCATGAATGAAGCCTTTTAATATACCCAGTTGTGTCAGTATGCTGTCAAGTGGATTTACATGTAAAGCTACCCGATCTGGATTAGTAGTATATAGAGAGTAAATCACTGGAGCTAACCCCATGCACGAGAATGTTAAAGATATGCAGTTGTGTTGATTCCTGAAGAATAAATTTACAAGTTTGAGCTGAGTTATGTCTTTGTGTCCTTCTATCCTATAACTGCTACTGGAACAGTCACTGTGTTGTTTTCTTTGTGCCCTGGATTAGTACCGGAATGCCATATCATACTCTGTCTGCGAAACCCAACCCTGCATGGGTTATGATCTTATAATATTATAGGCCATAGAGCAATAAACAATTTTCATAATATATACTACTCCAAACTCGGCCTGGGGTCAGTATTTATTACACTGGTGTCAGAAGTGGGATGCCTAATTAATTGGCATCCAGTGAAACGTTCCTGTCCTGGATAATAGTTTATTGGTTCTTGAGAATCTATCCTGAAATAAAGATGGCTGAATGTCCAGATCCAGAAGTGACATTCAGGGATGATAGTTGTGCTGTTAACGAGTACGGGCAAGGTGATTTGCAACCTGGGGATATTAATGATGAAGAGGGGGAAAGCAATCATAGCGCAGAGTGTGATGAGCTGGGGCGACGAGGCACACATGGAGTGAAATCTGGCTTGTCTCATCGGGCCAATTTGAAGATTAAGCCAGAATCTTATGATGGCACTGCAGATTGGGAGGAGTACTTTTCTCACTTTCAAGATTGTGCGGAGTTGGGATCCTGGACGGATGATGAGAAGGCATTGGCCCTATCTGCCAGTTTACGGGGAATGGCCAGGACCTTTTACATGGGGCTTACATTGGCAGAAAAACGGAATTTCACAATCTTAGCTAGGAACCTAGAGCAAAGATTTGGCGGCTCTAGGCAACAAACACGCTGGCTATCTAAGCTGGAGGGTAGGTATAGACAGCCAAATGAATCAGTAGCAGCATTTGGTGATGACCTCCGGCAGATGGCCCAGAAGGCATATCCCACCCTTGGGGCTCAGGCCCAAGAGGCGCTAGCACTCAACCAGCTCTACAAGTCTATTACCCTGGAAATGAAATGTCGCTGTATAGACAAAGAGTGCAAAACCGTCATAGAGGCTGCAGAGGTGATCGAGCGATTCGAGGCTATTCTAGAAGGAAGGGACAAAAGGAAGGTGGTAGTCCGGGCAGTTAACGGCAATGAACAGAATGCTGGCACTCAGAGGGGAGACGTGTTAGCTTTGGGCAACATGGATGCCACATTGAAGCAAATTTTGGAGCGTCTAGAGAAGCTAGAGGGCAGAGGGAATCGCAACTGGAGAGGGCAGAGCCAGAGTAATCAGCAGAGTAACGTTCAGCGAGGTGCCTGATATTCTTGTGGTTCCCATTCTCACTATGCCCGGAGTTGCCCCCTGAATCAGCAAAGTGGTTCTGTGGGACAGCCGTTTCCCAACCAGCAGGGAAACGAGACTCCGTCTACTCTGTAGGCCGAGAGATGACGGATAGTGAGAGGCCTGAGCATAGTTTGTTGAAAAACTCTGATGAGCATTTAACAGGTGATGAAAACTCTGTACATTTGGAAGGAGGAACAATACGAGCTGGTCATGTACCAAGAAAAATTAACAAATGGGAAATTACAATCTGGAGATAGAGCACCGGGCTGGGAGAAGCCATGCAAATGCTGATGCATTGTCAAGACGACCCTGCGCCAGACAGGAGCAAGCCAGTACTGAGGCCAAGGATGCATGTGATGAACCTTGCAGCACCCAGGATGAACAGGAATTTGTACGCGTCACTACTAGGAAGCAGTCCACCATGCAAGGACTAAAAGAAAAGCAACTGCTCCTAGAATCATGGGACCCTCCTACAATTAGAAGGCATCAAATGGATGATCAAAATGTGGGACCAATTATGGCTGCACTGAAAAAGAGTGAAGGTAGACCAGAATGGTCCACCATATCACACCTTTCCTCCATTCTGAAGACGATATGGCGTTCATGGGATCGTTTGGAACTGCACGGTGGAATGATGTACAGGAAATTTGTAACCCAACGCAACACCACAACTTACCAGCTGGTTGTCCCCAGTGTATGTCAGCAGGAGGTCATCAGACTGCATCATGACATCCCTTCTGCAGGCCACCTTGGGTCCCAGAAGACACTGTCTAAAATCACACAGGCTTTCTACTGGCCTGGGATGAAAAGAGATGTCCAGAAGTACTGTCTGCAATGTGACAAGTGTGTGGCAAGGAAGATGCCTACATCACGGACACGCGCCAATCTTGGACAATACTTGATGGGAGAGCCTATGGAGAGACAACAAATGGACATTCTCGGTCCACTACCTCTGACTGACAAAGGCAACAAGTTTCTGCTCGTCATAACTGACTGCTTTACTAAATGGACTGAGGCTATACCACTCCCAGACCAAGAAGCACTGACCGTTGCAAATGCACTCCTCACAGAGTTCATCTGCAGGTTTGGGACGCCACTGCAGATCCATACCGACCAAGGCACAAACTTTGAGTCTAACCTCTTGGCATCAGTCTGCACACTTTTGCAAATTGAAAAGACACGAACTTCTAGTATGAGACCATAATCCAATGGTGTAGCAGAGAGGTTCAACAGAACGCTGGCCACCATGTTAACGATATATTGTGAGAAGCAGGAACGTGAATGGGACAAGTATCTGCCACAAGTGATGATGGCATACAGGGCCTCCATTCACGCCAGCACAAATGCTTCTCCCAACATGATGACTTTGGGCAGGGAGGTGGTCCTTCCATTGCAGGCTTACACAAGCCAGCCGCTTGGCTATGATGGTCCTATTGGTGCTTACGCCTACGTTCTGCAGTTACAGGACACTTTGCAGATGGCACACACAGTGGCTCGGAAGGTACTGAAGCAGAAGGCTGAGTACCAGAAAAGACATTATGACTTGAAGGCAGTGAAACGTCCGTTGAAGCCAGGGCAGGCAGTTTGGCTGTACAATCCCACACGTAAAGTTGGAGTCTGCCACAAGCTGACTTCCAAGTGGAAGGGGCCATATGTTGTAACAAAGCGTCTCGATGACCTGAATTACCTAGTGAAGCGGTCTCTGCGACAGCCAGCCAAAGTTTACCACATTGACAGACTGATGTTGTACAAGGGCCGAAATCCACCCACATGGCTGACGACAGAAATTAGGCGTCATTGAAGCGAAAAAAAAATGATGAATAAAATGACCCACTCAAATCAAGTGTGTCGTTGTTACGTTTCTTCTTGATTTTGCTACATGCAACTACACTGATATTTTATTGCAGATGAGGTCCAAGGAATACACGACTGTGCCCGAAGTAGCTGGCTGGGGGCCAGCATGAAGTCTCATGAGCATTTACAGGTCTAGGGAGGGACTGATCACCCCTCTGGCCTAATCTGTAGGGTACTTCAGGTTATGGGTAGCCTGCATGGATTGAGCCTAAGTGTAAATTATGGACGAAGTCTAGGTTCTCATATAGCTGCATGTAGCCAAAGGGAGAGACAAACATGGAAAACATGGCAAACACTACGTCGAGTAAAGTTATAAAATATAGAAGTCTACTTACCTCAGATCCTAGATGGAAAAAATAATGGCACATTTCTGTCTTTCAGACCATGGTCTGCTGCTTCCTGTGTAGTGAAGTTCTGCCAAGCAGACGTGAGTTGAAGAACCACTTGATGAAGCGCCCTCATCAGCTGTTGAAAGTGATATGTCCGTTTTGCCTGCAAGACAACCGTTTCCGGCGGCAGTTGGATTTGAAGGGGCATGTGGAGAGGATGCACCACAATGAGTTTCTGAATTGCCCAAGGGGATACTGGACAGAGGCCAATGGGTTTTATTTGACGGTGGACCCAAAGTCCTATCTCAGAGTGATGGCAGTCCCAAATTGGGAGGATAAGTGTTGTGTTGCGGCCCGGCATGACGTTAAGATGTGGTGTACAAATATTGGAACCCCGTTTAAAACATGGGACCAGTGGAATGACGGATGGGACTTGGTGCGATTGCGTGGTATGGAATACAGCTCACCACTGGAAGATCGTCGTTTTGTCAGGGAACGTTACACTACCACAGAGCCTAAGCCTTCACCAGCCAAGCGGAGGCGAGGTGAATATGACCCCTGTGACCCGGGCATTGTTCCAAACCCTTTGGAATTACATTACCTGTCAATGACTCCTTCAGAGATCACTGCTGAGCTGAAAACTGATGGTGATAGTGGTGTGTGGTATCAGGCGGAGCTCCGGTGGGACATTTACAATGATAGCAAGGCTCGCCAATCCATCAACAGGCAGATGTCTAAAATCCGTGGTAACCACTCTGTGAAACTGGTGGGGAATGGCACGAATGTAACGGAGCAATTGAACTTGGTTTCAGCTGTGGCTTCCTGTCTTGGAATAGACACTGGTCTCATCATCAGCATTTACCGTTGGGTACTTCCTACCACCAGGTCAACTGCAGCCACAGCTGGACAAGCAAGTGTGGTGTACCAGCCAGCAACTCAGGCAATAACGCCCACCTATGAATCAAATGGCCTGGGGGATGAGGTCGAGGTCCTGGACCCCTCTGAGTTTGTGTGTGCCTCCCCAGTTGTCCAAAACACCATCCACGACAGCAGTGCACCCGTCATCCCTCTAACATCTTGTAGTCCCGCTACAGTAACTGCACCAACGACAGATGTAATGGACACAGAATCTCCTCTAACTGGCGACCCTTTCATGCCCATTGTTACCGTGGAATCTGCAAACGTGGTGACCCCTACTACCATGCTGCTCCAAGACTATCCTTCACCAGCAACACCAGTCCAAGACGAGCCATCCTTAACACCGATAAAATGGTCTACAACACTTCCCTCTATTGAGCAAAGCCATTCCCTCAACACTACACAGGAACCACCCCTCAAGGGAGGAGAAAAGTCCCCTACATTGGCCTGTGTTAGCAGTATGGATGTCACAGAAGAAACCAGCAGTCCTTGCAACGGGATGGTACATCCAGTCTCTGAACAGCCTATCCAGTCTGTTCGGTCAACGACATCCAACTTCACAATCCAAGCCCTGCTGCAGAAGCCCATGTCTGTCTCAACATCACAGTTTTCAGCGCCTCTCGTTCCTACTCCACTCATGCCATCCGTCACCGAGCGTTGCCAGCTTCCATCAATCACAGATGTAGTTTGGTCCGTGCCATCTGTCCAGCCAGCCATGTCCATGATGACACACACAGCCACAACAGGAACCCCAGGCAATGCAGAATTAACACCTCTTAGAAGTCTTCTCTCCCAGCCAAGTCTGTCCCCTTTTCTGCCACTTTGCAAGCCAATACCATCTCCCGAGGTAGCTCCACCAATACCAATGAGTCGCCGGATCGAAAATCTTAAACAGCGGGCTCGAACCCTTTTGCGGACTGGGGCTATGCCAATGCTTCCTCCAGCGCGGAGAGACTGGGATGCAGACGAGGCTGTAACGATTCACATTGGCTCTCGCGTGAGGAAGTGGCCACCTAGAGGCTGGAAGAGTAGATCAGCAAACAGACGACGTCACGACTGGATGTATCTGATTGAGGACCTGGAGTCCAGTCTGTTAAATGGACAACCCCTTGAAATCGAGGACCTCCAGGACAAGTATAACATGTTTGCTCTGCCAGGCACACTCCCTGATGCAAATCTTTCTGCCGACGAGTCGGATGTCCATCTACAGAAATTTAGGCTGTATGGCTATAAGAAGGTACAGTGGTTGGCACGTGGTCCGAGACGAGTTCGACAACGTGATGAAGAGCTGCTGTCTATGCTGGAGGGCGCGTCACAAAATAGGGACCACTCCACTGACGGTCTATGCAGAATCTTGGATTCGAACAACATCGGTCTACGTCTAGATGCATAGCTCTCCTCTGTTCATTTGAAAATCCTCTTCATGTCATCTGGTGCTTACCTGTGGATTATCGTGGCACTTCTCTGTAAATAGAGAATAACATACCTACATTGGATTAACTGGATTTGTGATTATACCATGAATGTTAGGATTACGCGTTTTCGCTTACCTTGGATATATGTGTTATTTGTGCCATAGTAGGATACCTACTGGATTCTCTCAACTTATGTGTAAGTTCAGTTGTGAGGATATTGCCAGATCCGTAAGTATATCTGGATTATTACCATTTTGTGGATGTACACATCGCGTCGCGTGTGTCACTCATGGATCATCGCTTGTGATTATCTTAGTATCATATATTCGTGCTGCTTTCCAAAGATGGATTAGTGCATCAGTTACCTCCTACAGTTATGGATGACTACTCACCGGATTTACCTGTCGTATTCTCATGATGGAATACATTGTGTGACATCAGACATTACACTCTGTTGCGAGAATTCGAGAGAATTCTCAGACTGAGGTGGGGAAAGTGTAATGACTGTGAGTCATATTTCCTGGCTTCCTGGTGAATGTGTCGCAGTGTTGAAAATTGGACCCTACATGATGGAATATCTTTGGTACAACCCTACTCGTTTTTGGAATATTACCGACGTAATTGTGACACTATAAGGAAACTACAGACTTACCTTGATTTAATATCATCGAATC